>JAVDBV010085696.1:0-37537 GCA_032619315.1 Piper longum | reverse complement strand
CAGTAACAGATCAGCTCAGTTAAAGATAATTTCAGTTCAATAAATGCTATTCAGGGACTTCATGATGTTTTATTTCATATGAGAGTTTGCTCTCATAGCCAGTTTGGTAATAGTTATGTTTTGGACCAGTAACATTCGTTACTGACGTTTCTTTATATATATGTAGGTGAAGACTGAATGTTGGATATGCCAGCTTGGATAGAGGAGCAGTTACCTGCCTTGCACAGACATATGCATGCTTGCCGACGAAATGTTTGTTTTTAATAGTTTTGATTGTTTTGTTGTGGTTTGGGTATGTGGACATGGATAATGATAGCAGGATTAATATAAAATAATATATTAATGTGCATGTGAATAATATGAACAGGTGGGTCATGACCAACTATCGAGAATGCGTTGGTATGTTTGAATTAGATGTTTATGTGAAAAATATAGTGTAATGAATGAATCTTGTTTTACGAAATTATATATAATGATTTGACAGGGTGACCCCGAATTGCACTTTTAGGGGAGATTCTATCCGTTTTATTTTGGGTATTTTTATCGATTTTTATCGTGGTTGTCTTAGCATGAACTGGTTGGTGTGTCATCCACGTAGTGACATGTTAGGGTTCAGTACATTCATTCATGCATAACGATCAATATCTTCCATCTTGAGACGCCGAGAGTAGATCCACCCGGGACCCGTAACAGTTCGGTTCGGTTCACGAGCGAGCCGGATTCGGGGTGTTACAACCAGTAACGTTTGTTACTTATGTTTGTTTTTAAAACATATAGGGTTGTATCCTGCAAGAAGTTGGAGTCATTGTGGGGATGCTTTGCTTCACTCGGATATTGGTGGCTATGGATTCTACATGATTATGGTATTTAAATTTTTGCATATTGTTTTATTTAAAATATTTCATTGGGATTGACGATCATTGATTTTAAACTGATTTTCAACATTGAGAAACCATGTTGATTTAAAGATCTTGGGGATGTTATCAAGTTTTGCTATATTCTCAAAGTTTTTCTCTGATAATATTTATCATAAATGAATTTGAAAATTTGCTTAATTGATTTACTGGGTAATGCCCCCGGTCTAGTTCGTCTAGAAACCAAGTTGGGACGTTACATATGTACACTGCTCTTCATCACACTTACGACCAACTGTATAGAAAAGAGTCGTTCGCCCTAAAATTGCCCTTTTCTAGCTGACTACCCACAAAACGGTCTTCAACAAATCAAGGCTTCTCCTCATGCATCACCATAATCCCACTAAGATGTGGCATAACACAGACCATAGCTAGTTTCAAGAATGTGTTACTCAATATGATGTCAAAGTCATCAATCTCAATCACTATCATGTTGCTCTTCCCTTCATATGATCTTAACTTCACACCAGCATTCTGAATCACATCAATCACTGGCTTTGGCTTGGCATTCACAATCTTGATTCAGCTAGGGTGACTAGCAACCTTGAGTCCCAACATCTTTGATACTCCCTCTAAGACAAAAGTGTGGGTCACCTAAGTGTACTAAAACAAAAAATTTCTTTACATTCACAAAAAACAGAACACAGATCAGGGATCTTGATTTAACGCCGCCCACAAACTTGATTGCAATCACAATTTGCAATGGTGCAATTCGTGTTGGGCCATCTTCCTTCGAGCATTCCTCAACCACAACGACATTAATTTTTACCTTTTTTAGACAATTCTTGTCTAGATTTGGTCTATCATAAAAGAAACACCATGATGTCTTGGGGTCCTACCTGGGCACCCTAATGTCTTGGGGGTCCTTCCTGGGTTTGGAGAAATCTGCCTTCAGCTTTGACTTTTCCTGCTTCTTCTTGGATTTCGTCTCATGATCAACATGACTTTTCTTGTTCTTGGACTTCTTTCCTGGTTCTTCACCGCCCTTATTCAACCTGTAGTCTACCAGTGCCTCCACCACTACAGCAGCCCCAGACAGATCATTGACTCCTTAGCGCCAAAGTTCTATTTGCACTCAAAGTTGCTAACCTGACATAAAGTTGAATAGCTTGTCTTCCTCTAGCATATGCTTGATATCAAACATGAGAGAGTTGAACTTTTGAACATAATATTTGACTGTTCTAGTATGCTTTAACTTTTTCAAAGAATCCTAAGAAATGCTATGTTGCAATGGAAGAACTAGTCATGAAGTTCCTTCCAGAACACCTCTCATGTATCGATCTTAAGATGTCTTGCCTCAGCATCATCCTCAAGTCAAGTTCTCTACTAGAGTTTTGCATCATTGCTCAAGTACATTAAGGTCATGGACACTTTATGTGCAGGTTTCACCTTAGCATAGATGAAATAGGCCTCCATATCCCAAAGGAAGTTCTTGACCTCCTTGGCAGAGCGAGTTCCTTCGAACTTCTTCAATTCTCAACTTCAAAGTAGATACATGAGACACTTTCCCTTGAGACGAAATAGAAGTGGAATTCACAATAGCCTTCTTGAGAACAACAATCTCGGCCATCACTGTGTCATAGCCTTCCCTCAGCGAGGCCACCAAGGACTCTGTGACATGCCACTTGTTCTATGACTGAACAAGATGATGAGCCACAACCACAGTCGTTTGCAAGGTTTGTACAAAATCAAGACCCTATCGAGTAGAATCTCCTTAGAGTCCTACTCCATAATACCAATCAAAGCTATAAGCTTTCCAATCCTCTCTCGAACAATGCTATTGCATGCATCTTCGAAGGAAGATGCTTTGGGTGTCATTCGAGTTTCTACCCAAACTCGAGTGTAGTGGTTTCTCTTGCTCTTAGACCTTACTATCACAATATCAATTTTTAACCTAAATTTTTGCCCATAATAGGCCGGGTGCCAAACAACAATCAGTCGTACTTTGAATTCAAACACCAACCATTCAAGTTCAACAGAACATTGGTAATGAAAACTGACACACACAATTACAAGAAAATCTCAACCTTCATATATATATTCACACTATACAAAGGGACGTAGTCACTACACAGCCTGTAGCATACTGCAGTGCCACACGGACCACAACTCATTCTAGGGCACACAAGGTGTACACACGGACCCTTTACCGGTTACAAGGCACTTACACCTGCAACGCTCTTGAACTCACGATTACACACACACACACACACACACACACACACACACTTGTTGATCACTAGTTCCTCATTGTTTTCCTTTTCCATCAAGGTCCAGTGCCTTCCTTCCTTGGACAATACTTTCTCTTCAATTCAAGATGATGCACACATGGGTGGCATGGGCCCCACCTGCTGCCCATGCTCAAGATAGTTACTCACCACCCCAGTCTAATAACCATCAAGGCACCCCATGCACTCCTATGAGTGTAACCGCCGTGGGCACACCATACACTGGACACCTGTGTGTGTAACCGTCACGAGCACACCATGCAAAGTCCACCTTGCTGCTCCATCCATGGAGTAGTATCGAGTACTGATAGTTGCTATTGAGAACTGTTGTGCAGTATCGAGAAATGCTACTCGCTATTGAACATTGCTATGCAATACCAAGCAAAACTATTTGCTACCAAGTATTAGTGGCTGCTACCGAGAACTAATAGTCGCTACCAATAACTGATCTAGAGTACCGAACATTATTGTTTACTATCGAGCACTTCTGGCTGCTACTGAGAATTAATGGTCAATATCGATAAATGATATGCAGTACCAAGCATTGCTACTCGCTACCAAGTAGTGCTCACAGTTTTCACTACTACTAGCAAGTAGCGTTATTAAATAGCTGAGCACTAGTGAGTAGTTCATGTTAATAACTCATATAGAGGTGTTTTCACTAATTATTACATGCTTACTTTTTTCTTAGCATCAGCATGTCTCTTATTTCGCAACAACTGTATAAATATAGGACAAACAAGGGATAAATAAATAAACATCTATTACTCATAAATTAATCGACCAAATAGAATATAACGATATCTTTTACTCATAAATATGTTAATCGGTTAATCCCAAATCAGTTTTAGGGGAGCCCAATGACTTATATATGGGCTTTGGGAAAATCTCATTTCTTGACCTAACTATATTGGCCCGTAATGAATGGTATCAAAGTCCAGGTTAGCTTTGCGTTAATTCAACTAGCCTAAATTAGAGTCTACTGAAAACCTCTTCGGGAAATATTTGCACCAGCATTTGTGAGGGAAAGATGATTTAAGTACATGAGGAGTCCTCGTGATAACTTGGCCAGTTAGCCTGAATTAAAGTCTCCCAAAACCTCGTTGTAATATGTGGGTCTAGCATAAGTGACAAGGAGATGATTTGGGTGATATGATGTGTGAAGAGGAAAATTATTGGGTTAATCCCACATCAATTAGTCTCATAAGTGATGGCCCTCATGGTAACTTGGTTAGATAGCACGAATTGGAGTTTCCCAAAATTAGTTGTAATATGTGGGCCCAATGTGTGAGAGGGAAAATTGTTTGGTTAATCATACGTTAGTTTGATACGTGAAGGTAATTTGGCCGGATAGTCTGAATTTGAGTCTTCCAAATCCTCACAGTAAATTATAATTATGAAAAAACCTTATTTCTTAAGTTAATTTTTGAATTAAGAAAAACTCGTAAAACTTATTGAGTCCATATTTGCATGAAACATGTGCAAGTCCACATTCAATTTGAATAATGTAACAATATTTCACCCACTTGATGAATTGGTACATAAATTTAATAGAAGCACGAAGAAATCAAGAACCATTTTTTGGATTAAGGCCTGCAATTTTATTATGCCCTATTGTCCTCATACGACCGAGAATGCCTCAAGGTTCCACGGCATTGTTGCCTGTAATCCAAGGTTAATAGTATAATATGTTCTTAATTTGGATAATTTGGTAGATCATGGTCCGCAATTAAGTACTTGTAGACTATTCCATTTCACTAATTTTTCCTTCTTTTTGTATTAGATGTAAGATAAGCTCATCAGTGATTGAAGACAGCTATGATCCTCCCTGTGGATAGGTGTCGAGTGCATGTCTTTCTTACCCAATTTGGCATCTCCGTGGTTTCCTCTCGAAGCATCAAATTATATACGATAAGAACTTCCATAAAAAATTACAATTATACTTTACATAGACTTTAACAACCAAGTGATAAAGATGTAGTTTGTTATATATCTTTTTGTTAATTCCAAATTCTAAAAAAATAATCGCTAATCTTATAAGACAATATTGAGCATAGCCCATGGGCTTCGATTAATTTTTAAATTAAAACCATTTAAGAAATTTAAATGACCATGTTCTATTTTTTTTTAAAGAAAAATTATTATATGAATGACGAACTCATAAGTAATAAATTGGTGAACTGTATCTCCAAGTTGCATGGCTCTGGGTTTGGCTTCTCAAAGCCAGCTTGAGAGGTATGGAGACCTGGATACATCACAACCCAGACAGCCGCTTCCATGATTCCATCTTATACAGACAAAATAAATTGGTAGGCATGAATATTTTTGTAATATAAAAATGTGGAGTCTTTCATCATTGTCTACAGTAATACAACGCAGTTCATGCGCTTGAAGAAAAGTAACATCAGTTAACGTTTCCAGCGTAGCAGCTACCAAGGTCCAATGTGGCTTTAAAACAAGCAAAAAAACAATATATACATTTGGAGCTTGTTATGTCCCAGCTAACGCCACATCATTCCAATCCATACATTTATCTTTTTCTTGAGCCCAACTTATAAGAAAAACGTTATTATGAGAATTAAGAAGCCTTGACATCTTCCTATTTGTTTCTTAATTATTTTATGGATAAATATTTTTCAGGTATAGACCTGAATTAAAATTTAAATAAATAGGAATAACAAAATTTCAAATTATCCGCGAGCAGTATCTCGGGAGGCAATAATCAGACTCGCATATGAAAAATAAATCGGTGCGACGACCGACTAAAACGTAGAAAGCTGTTCTCCGGCCAAACTTATCTTCCATTTTTCGCATTTGAAAAATCCAGCAACCTAGAAAATCATGGACAAGATTCATTGACCCACTTCAACAGGTCTATGAGCTTCGTGCTTAACAAGAGAACAGGTAAACGACCCAGCTGCTTGTTAAAATTAAATGTTCAACGCCATCATCGCCAGCATTTGTCTTCGTCGACATAATCAGGTTTTGCCCAAGTCAATACTACTTCCATGGACTGATATTTCATCAACGTCAATCGCATATACTGTGGTAAAGCAGCCATATATGGTGCCAACAATGCTTGCTTTTATAATCAAACTGTTAACCAGCTATCATCTTGAGTCCACAGCATTCACCAAACAATATGGACAGAGGACGCCTGTGTCTCCATTGATGCACTGGACTGCACGCTCAACTTAAAAAGATGGTAGAAATGCCAAGGCTAATGCCATCACCATTTCCCTTTTCAACAAAAATTCCACTCTAACTTCATCAATCACTCACCTACACAGTTTCCTGATTTATGATCTATGCACCGTCTTTAAAACTTGAGGGAACTAATTGGGTACTGGCGGTTGGGGGAAATGGGGAGGGTCTTGTGGTGATTGAGTTAAATGGAATTGAAGACATGATGATGAAGGGGCCTTGGCTCTTGTGGCATGTAGTGTGCAATGAGAGACAGAGCCATGTGTGTTTGCTTTACACATCTTACATAGCTCACATGGGAATGGAATACCTTGCACATACAAACACCTCTCTCAAGTGGCTTCTCTTTTGTCTATTGCGGTTTCAATCGCCCTCACAACCAACTCGTGGACCACAGGGTCTGTTTGGCTTGTGGTCCTCTGCTCCTTCCCATGAAAGCCTCAAAAGAACTTGATGCAAGTTTGCAACTTTATCTTGTATTAGCTAATGCGTTGTCCCAATTTTGCAGTTGATGCAAGCATGGGATTACTGTGTCGAAGGGACACTTTGCCACGCCAACTAGTTGAGTGCATCGATTGAATGGGCGAGAACCCAAAACAGTTTGCAGTCTTTTTTATCAAAAGAAGGACAAAAATTCATGTGATGTGTAAAGGTAGAGGAAAGGATATGTTAAAACTATTTAGGAGGTTCTTAGACAGATTTTTTCATGTGCCTTTCTTTCACACAGGCTAGTGAAGTTTTGATAGACTTGGGAATTTTTTAACAACTGAACATGCTTGATTTTTTTTTATGAAACAAAAATTGAACATTCATCAAAGAAGACATAAGCACCAATTTTGAGACTGAATGGTCTTCATTTTTCACTTTGGTCTCACCAGTGGATCACCAAACCTGGCAACTTATAATTCTCACAAAGTGGGTACATATTGCAAAGACCTAAGAAGCAAATTAAATTTAATACATGACATGACAAAGGACTTTGAAAATATCGTACCATCCAATTTTACAACTGAAAATGAAATTGTAACATTTATTTTTTCTACCTCAAGATCTTATCCTGTTTAATAGTCACCTTCTCCGACCACCATTCTTTGCCACATATACTTCCATTCAGCTTTTTCTTTTTCTTATTTATATTTTCATTTCGGTACTAGATGGTTTTTACGACTTCTTGTCGGTAAGAATTAATTGATATTGTGCCTCCATCAAATTTTAAGAGTATTCATGTATGTAAGGTTTGATCTTGTTTGATTCAACTCTCTAGCTCGACTGTGTTGTATTTAAAATGAAGTTCTTTTGATTTCCATTCTGATTTGATAATGAGAAAAAAATTTTGAATAATATGAGAAAAATTAAAAAGAAAAATGGTTTCTTTTCTCACATTTTCTTTCAAATTAAATAAACAAAAATATGAAAAAGTGTGTTTCTTTCTATTTTTCACTATCCAGACAGACTCTTGAGGTAAACCAACTTACCCATGAATATATTTCAACATTTACAAAATAATGCATGTATCCAATTATAAAATATGCAATGAGGTCGGAAAACATGCCGACTATTTAAAATTAAAACAAAATAAAAATATTAAAATTCTTTACTATTTAAAATATCATAGAACAATTAATAAAATTGACATGACTGATTTTAAATTAAACAGTAGTGGTTATTGTTTTATTAATTTACAAAAAATATTTAAAAATTTTGCCCAAAACTATAACAAGTCAGCTAAAATTGCTCAATTAATTTTTTTGGTCTCATTTTGTAGAAAAACTAGTACCTGCTTGTATTATTGAATTTTTTATTAATATTTCTAATCACATGGTATTACTGTAAGGCCGTGTTATAGATTTGGACTCTTTATTAGTAAGTAAATGTTACCGGTGTTGACTGTGATCAAGTTATTTTTCATTTCAGGCTCCTTTGACTAACATGGAATAAATAAAAATTATAATATATATATATAATTTAAACAAAATCATTCATCTTTATTTAAAAAAATATTTATTTTTAAAATATTTTATAATAAGATATAAATAAGACTTTACATAAAAGGAGAATTTTCACCATTTTTATCAAAAATACAAATAAAAGGAGATTTTTTTTTCTGAAGTAATTTTGCGCACTAACTTTTTATAAATTATAACTAAAAAAGTTCATCCATCTTAAGTCTTTTTCATTTTTTATGTCATCCATACGAAACGTTGTTTAAAACTTTTTCAACCATTGTTAATTTTAAATGAATTTAAGTCAACAAGATTTGCTAACTCAAGAAAATAATTTATATTTTCTTTAAAAAAATAGTTTCTATTGTTAAAAAAGAAAATTACCTAGAGCAGAGAGGTCCATCATGCTTCCAATCATGAGAAAGCCATGCACACATGGTCTGTGAAGCAGTTTAAATACCAACCCCGTCCGCCACAGAATCACCGACGCAGTGTCCACACAAAACAGTAAAACAAAGGAAACAAGAAGGAGAAGAAGAAAAAGGAAAGATCACAGAGATGGGTAGAGTGTACTCTGATTCAGAATCCGTTGGCCTAGAGGAGCAGACCATCAACCCTCTTCCACCCTACCATTCCGACGGAAACTTCCAATCTTTAGCCTTCCACGAGAAGGTAGGAATAGGAGGCAGTGGTGACGACGGTGATGGGCAGACCAAGAGCAAGACTAAGAAGAAGGAAAAGATGAATAGCCGGGTGCTGCTCGAGGGCTACGTGGAGACAGGGGGGGATGAGGAGGAGCAGGGGACGAAGAAGGTCATGGCCAGAACCAAGAGCCTCACCGGTGATCACCTGGATGAGCTCAAGGGGTGCTTGGACCTTGGGTTTGGGTTCAACTATGAGGAGATCCCCGAACTGTGCAACACCTTGCCTGCCTTGGAGCTCTGCTACTCCATGAGCCAGAGGTTTCTGGACGAGCAGCAGCAGAGGAGCCCCGAGGCGGCTTCCACTGCTCCCTCCCAGCCCTGTTCGTCCACGTCCAGCCCCATTCCTAATTGGAGGATTTCTGGTCCTGGTATGTCTTGGATTTGATCGCTATTTTTTTTTTGTAACTTGGGTTTTTGGTTTTGTGTTTTTGTGTGTGTTTTTTGTGTGCTTGATCACAGAAAATTTGATGTTTTTTGTTGATTGAGATGAAGTTTTGGTCCATTTTGTTGGATGTTTTACTAACTGGCATGATTTGGGAAGTGCTTAGCAATTGTTGTTTCTGGAAGGATCATCTCTCTATGGATTTGTTGTTGAAACATTGATGTGATCCAAGATCTGCTGTTCCTCTGATAGATATGGTTTTTGTGACCATTTTCACTATACTTTATATCTGAATTTTTACTTTGTTTTACAGAATAATGTTCGGTGTTTGTTATTTAATCCTATCCTCGTCTCTTTCAATTTGTTTTATACAATGCTAGACATATATATATATATAGATATGGTGCTTAATGTAACATCTGAAGAATCAAAATATATAAACTTACCTCCTGAAATGCCAACATGCATTTTGAGATTGTAATAATGAGATCGATTGGGAGCTCTAAGATTATCTGGCTATATTTTTTGTATCTTGTATGTACACTTTCTCAGAATTAGAACTCTTATAAAATTTGAGCTACCATTTTATCTATTTTCATAACCAGAGTTAGTTTTCCAAAATGAACAAAAATTGGCATATTAAGAGTGGTTTAGTTTCTTCTTGTTCTGTTCCATGTTCAATTCTTGATGCTTCTACTTGTGCTTGAAGTTGCATATGCATATATCTCATGCAAGAGTCAAATCCTGTGCAGGTGATCATCCTGAGGATGTCAAAGCCAGGCTGAAATTTTGGGCTCAAGCTGTGGCATGCACTGTCAAACTATGCAACTGACGCAGATAACTCAACGCTCTTTATTGACCACCTTGGAGAACAGATCATACGCATTTGGATCATATAATTTGCTAGAGTTTGTTGATGATGATGCGGAAGCAGCTGAAACAAAATGTGACTTCTGAAGGCAGATGCAGTAATGACTACGGAGATTTACCAAGCATAACCCGATTTTTCTTCACATCCTATCTAGTTACTTACATGGTCATTTGTATAAAAATAATGTGACACTGTAATATGCTAATAAATTTTGTGATTCCTTTGCTTCTTTGGTTCCATTTTTACCTCATCATTCTCTTGTTGCACCAGTAGGACTTTCTGTTATTCTTCAATCTGGGTTTTGTTTATTTGCTCATATGAATTGATTAAACACTGCGAGAACAGTATTCGCCATTATTTGGCAAAAGAGTAAACGAAGTATTTGTGCGAGGTTCACATGCTTCGTGTTGTCATCATCCCTGTTACTGGGTAGTAGCAAATAAGCTAAGCATTCACAGATTCTGGAAGTAGGACAAACAAATGAATAGCACAAGGCCGAAAAGGAGCTCACCCGTTGGCCACATATTTTACAATCTGTGTGAATCACGGAAAAGCCAAAAACAGTTGGCCATCTTTGCCTTGGGGTGGAGTTCATCTTGCTTGGCATTGAAAACCCAACTGATATCTCTTTTCTTTTTTGCCGAGGAATCCAGGAATTGAACAGAATCATGGAGGGGATGCCACAGGCAGACGAAAAAAAAAAGATTGTTTTTTACAGTTATGTGTCACGGGCATAGCATAATTTAATAATGAGATGAACACTTACCAACAAATATACCCATGGGTAGAAGAATAAAAGACGAAAAATAACTTTGCAGACAGAAGTTTTAATCTCGGAAATGAAGTCAAGGCCAAGTCCCAAGAACAAGGGTTTTCCAGGTTAGTAAAAAAACTAACAAATGAATAAAATTCACTACTAAGAAAGGGCTTGCTTTAACTGAATACTAAGAAAATCATTAATCAAATCGATATATTTATATTTTTCTTTAAAGATGTATCATGTACTATGATGTGATTATTACATACTCTTGCATAACTTATAAGTTATCGGCCTAAAATAAGAACCGTCATTAAACTAGAGAGAAATGTCACAATACACGAGAATTAATAAAAATTAATATATAATTATTTTTTAAACTTATAGTTAGTTGCTATTTCTAAATTCTGAGTAATCTCGCGTCTGAAGGTAGTGTCTTGCAAAAATGTGCATTCTAGACCACATTTTGAAAAAGCAGGAACGCCGGCCCGACTGAACCGAACTCCTCACTCAAATCCTAAGTGCAAGTAGATGCAGTACTAAGACCTTATAAAAAAAATTCAATACAAAACTTATTAAAATTACCATTGAATCATTAATAATTAATAGACTATTAAACTACCAATTAAGGTAATTTCCACTAATATATCCAAGCACGTTCAGCCTGGAATTTTGAAATTCGGTTGACTTATAAACTCAATGTCGTAGGGCTAGACCCTCATTTTTTTTAACCGATTGCAGAGCTTTCTGAAAACAAGTTTTACTATTTTATGTTTTGCAAATATTTTACCAAACACTTTTTTACTTCGTATCATTATTATTTTATATTTTGATAATCAATAACTCAGAGCAGAGCAACCAAAGTACCCTAGTAACTATTTTCCCCGCCAAATAGATCGGACACCGGCAGAGAGGCAGATTTACCATTGCCGAGGAGGCGAGGATCTGCTCGGCCGGTGGGCGTTGCGGTGTATCGCGTTTTTTGGGCAGCCAAGCAGACCGCCGGCGACATAAAATGTGCATAAGACAGTAGAACATATAAAGCCTTGGTTTGGACAAAATAAGAAGCATCAAATATGCACATAAAGTAAAGTGGTACATTGTACTAGTGCTAAAAACAATCACGTCCCCCACCCGAAAATTATTGTAAGAATATGATAAGCTAAGGTATAATGATGATGCCCAGTGAACAATGAAATTAAACAAATAGCTAGTGACCAAATGGGTGAGATAGGAGGAGCGTGCGATGTTTTGTCAACATGCACCGTCTTTCCTGCACCTCTCTCCTTCACATGTGATTCAGTCGACCTGCGGACGTGCACATGTCCACACTATTTTTCTCCTTGCTCCATTTTCTTATCGACTACTACATAATCTCCACCCCCGGACCCATGTAGTACGTGCAGACTCTTGTTCATCTTTCTTTCTATTCCTGCTTCAAGGCTTGAGTGTGAACGGCCTCGAAGAGTACAAACTAAGTCCAATATTTCACACATGAATTTGTTTAGATGAGAGTTGGAGAGGAAGTGCGAAAAGGAGAGGAAATCACTCCTCGTCTTTGGTTAGAGAATAATAAATACGAAAAATGATAAAATTTTGATAGACAATATTGTTGAGTTTATCTCGGATTGTATTTAGAAATGACTGCTGATTTATATATATATTAATAAAAAATATTATTTTTTAAATTATTTTTTTGATTAAAAAAAATTCGTGAAACATGTTTGTATTCTGACATAATTTTCCTGGTTGAGCCTGCCTTTTTTGTTGTCGTTTCTATATTTGATGTATAACAAAGCAGAGTCTTACTATTAGGCTACGTGGCATGGATCGAGCATTTTTTTCAAAATAATATAAAAGTTTTTAGAAAGAGTCATACCAAACCGAACTTAATTAGACTTTAATTGAAATGATTGAACCAACCTAATCTGGGTCAACAAAAAATATAAGATTGGTTAACTTTACGAGCATTTTTTTCCATAGTGACCACTTTTAACTTTTTTTTTCATCTTTATTTACATAATATTTTTGTAAGTTCTCCATTGTTCTTCATTCTGCCAGGAGTCACATATATTATTTTTCTATTCTACATATGATTATTTTTTGCGAATATGCAACTACAAACTATGTATCTGTTCATCTGTTAATTTATCTGCTAACATGTTTAACGTTTTTTTCCCGTTAGTTACAGCAAATATCTTCAAACTATGCAAAATAAATTGTTTTTTTTTTTAATGGTCTTTTGATCATTGCTAAGTTTATTTTTACAGGGTAGGCCTTCTTAGAGAATGAGAAGAAAGGCAGGGGAAAGAAGGAAGGTGAGTCAATTGCGGTCAGATCTGGGCAGGGGCGCATGCACGAAATTTTGCGGGAAATGGATCGAGGGAGGAAGGAAGCTTCGGCGGTTGATTCGAGCAAGAAATTTCTTGGGTCGGCCGCACGACCGTGCTGACTCAACCGAGAAAGAAAATGGCGGTCCTCCTCCTCCTTCCCAACTCCCCGAAATTGCCCCCTCCTCGCCTTCTCTTCTAATTCCTCTTCTTCATACCTCTCCAATCCTTCTTCACAATTCCTTGGCCTCCCACTTCCAGGTCCATTTTCTCCTCCCAATTGAATATTTTGTGGGTTTGCTTCATGGTTGATGAGTTATTCTTTGTGATATTCTGCTGTTTGATTTGGAACATCTGGCACCGTTGTAATTTCATGATTCTGCGTGTTTAGTTTATGCTGTGCTACTGTTGTTTTATGATTTGGGTTATCTGCCTCTCAATTTGATTATTGTTTCATGTTTTTGTGGGTTTGGTTTCTGCTGCTCCTTTTTGCTTTAAGCTATTGTTGTCTCATGATATGGAATATCTGCTGCTCAATTTGACAGTATGGTGTTGTTGTTAGTACTTAGTTGTTTGATATGCGAGTCTTTTTGCGCTGCTAAATTTGACTATGGGGTACTACTGTTTGTTTCATGATTCGGTAGTTACTTGTGCTTAAATGGAATGGATGGGTACCTGTTTGTTTGTTTGTGTGGGTGTGTGTGTGTCTAACATCAAGTTCTTCCTCCGTTTATTTTTTTCTCCAGATTTGGTTCTGTTGGCGAAGAAAGAAGTGATCTTTGTCGAGAAAGTTGAAGATGCGGGCACCATCGCTTCTCACTCAGTGCCTGCCAGGTCTTTTGCCCCAAGCCCACAACTTATCTGCTGTTGCTGAGAAAGATCTGCAGCTCTCTTCCCCTGCCGTGGAAATTGTCCCTTCCAAGGTGCGAATTCGGGCAACAAAGCTGTGGTTGCATTGAAATGCTTGATCCGTTTTGCTTGTAGAATTGAGATTGAAGTTTCCCCGCATCATCGTTTTTACTAATTTGCCTTGTGTGCTTTTGGGCAGAATGTACACCCTTACCGGTATGCAGGAGAAAACATTGACCTACATGGGCTTAACATTTTCAAGGTATCTTGTTTATCTGCTTTATGAGTTTGGTGGTTTCATATGCAGATTTGGACTCTTGAACAAATGGGTTTTACGATTTTGTTGTTATTGATAGGAACGTTAGTTGTCGAGGGACACTAGATAGCATCTACGCTGCTTGAAATTGACTTTTTTTGTTGCATTCTGTTGTATACTAGGGAAAGATAAGTGTGGCTGATATGATTGGGTTGTCGAATCATGACATGTTATCTTCAAAGTCAGAAGGTGAGATGATTTGTGGAGAATTCAGACTCATTTTATGAATTGTAAAGTCGACAAATAAGCAAATGTTGACTGAAGCAAGTGCATTATTTTTCTTCAGTGTGTACAAAATTTTGGGATAGCTCGATTGATCTTGTCAATGTCCTCAAACTGGAGATCCGAGATGGGCAGCTAAGCTTTAGGGGCAAGCGTATATTAGAGGTAATAGAGGTGATATTTCTTAAGTTTAAAATAATAATGTTGGCATTTTGTCTACAGGTAGGAAACTATAGAATGCAAGTGTTATGCTTTAGGTTTGCTTTTATTGGCAACGTAAAGAATGAATACTGTTTTCTCCTCCCTTTTCCCATGACTAAACTTCTCTTTTTACCATTGTCAAGCTGAGCTGCAACTACGGACTCCCTGGAACATTTGCCTGTCTGAAGGTATATTCTATTTATCGATGTCTGCTAACTTCTTATCAACTCCTATCTTATTATCCATTGTTTCAGCTGGGTGCATGTGATAATTTTCATCATATTGGGCCACAAAGAGCACTGCTCTAATTTTTTTTTTGTAACTCTTTATATCTCTTTCTATTCAGGGTGCTTCTGTAGTCCACTTTCAAGACTTTAATGCTGAAACTCTGAGGTGCTCCACAATACCCAATGTTTTGGCCAATCTTGAGCAGGCTCGAGACAGACAAAGCAGACAGCCTGAAAGTCCTCTCACGCCATCAAGGCAATCATTGTCCCCCGATGTTCATTTCTTTGCTGGAGATTGGGAGGAGCTCCACACTGTTTTATCAGTTGTGAGGAAAGATGGCTTCGAGATGCTGACTCCTGCGATGATGAGTCTTAGCTTTTCCGAAGAAGATTTCAACGACAATTGCAGTAGTCTGGATGGAAGTGTCACTGGCCATGATTCTTGTAGGCGCTCTAGGAAGCTGTCTGGGAGTCGTGCTTGGGAGAGAGCGACTGAAGTGGACTCTGATGAAGGTGGCTATGACGTGATCCTACTGACTGATATCCCTTACTCATTAACCATTTTCAAGAAGCTCAATGCTCTCATCAAAAAGGTATGTGATTCTTACTGTTTGGTGTATTTTTTGTTATCATACACGTTCTATGTGTCAATGAGTAATGTCTCCGACTCTGGGCATTTCTTACCAGTGCTTGCGGCCACCTTATGGGATAATGTACTTAGCTACAAAGAAGAATCTAGTTAGTTTTAATGGTGGAGCAAGACAGCTCAGAGCTTTGGTGGATGAAGAGGGAATTTTTGGTATCCATATGGTCACTGAGATAAATGACAGAGAAGTTTGGAAGTTCTTCTTCAAGTAAAGGGTTTATCAATGACCCATAAAAAATCAAGATGGAAAATAAGTTAGTATATTATTTCATTCAGTTGTGTAAATTACTTTAGCGTTTTTTTTTCTTTGTTTTGCTTCTTTTAGTATTAAGCACGGAGTTGGCAGACTAGCCAGCCGCCGCATTTGGTAGCAAGAAATACTGTAAATTGTTTTCTTCCATTTCGTCAAACATGGCCTATAAGTTGTTTGAAGTGCAGAACGAGAATAAGGTCATTCAATTGTTTTAGCTTATCATTTTTGCTCTGAATTAATAGCAGGATGGAATTTTTTTTAATTGTCATAACATTAGGAAGAACGTAGTTAACTGTTGTGGTGATTGCAGTGCATCTGGGTAGAAAGAACTCTCTTGTTTTTTTTTTTTAAAAATTCTTATGAAAAAAATATATAGAAGGGTTATGTCATATGTGCACTAAATTGAGATCAAGATAGTGGAACGTCTCAAATGATATTAAAAAGCAGATGGCGCACAGGCTTCGACTAAGAATGTTAGAAAGGTTGGCAAAGATTAATTCGTAAACTCTGTAGTTTGGTTTATACGTATGGTTTATTCAGAAGGTAACGCATTTTAGAATTTTTTTCACTACTTTGTGAAGTTACATGACTGCTCATCATTTCTTAGAACTTTGGGATGGAAGATGACAATAATGGTGAATCATCATCATCATCATCAAATTTTGTATGTAAAATACAGTGCAGCTACTAATTTTTAATATTTAATGACTATTTTTTTTAGAATAAAATCACTTACACCCCTTTCTTTAATCCAAAATTTCCCTTGAACCCCCTGCTATTTTTTTGAGGTCCATAGTAAAAATCACTTGTTACTATTTAACAAACACGGATTCTCTCATTTTATGTAAGTGATTTCATCATCTTTCTTTAAACTGTCTGTCAAAAAAAGCTATTTTCTTTCCCAATGAGCTCACAATGTATGAAATTTCTTGTTGCGCAACACATTGCGTGGTTGTTCTTGTATCACTTCCCCTTTTCGATGTCCAAATATCAAATAACGTATCGACAGTAAATAATAATGTGCATAAACAATACTCTTACTCAATTTTTTTTTCAGGCTACTCTTTCCATTTTTTTCTCCAAGATATCATTTTTGCTCTTAGAACAATGACGCAGCTCTCACTAAAGTTATATATGCGTTAGGATGCTAATAACATCCATGAAATATCAATACAATCTAATACCCACATAAATTTTTTTCCCCAAGTATTATGTCCGACGTCCGATACCACACTCACTGAAGCCAATATGCAGAAATATTGCAGTGTCACTGTGCTAGAGCTACACCAAGAGGCATTACTGCTTCCCTTTTCTTCTCAATTTTCCACACAAAAAAGACAAAAGACCCAACACATCAAAACTCTGAATTCCCGGCCTCTCCAAGAACTTTTCCCCTCCTTTTCATGAAAACAGAACCGGTAGCTAATCCGCACACTGCTATGAACCTACTCTTGAGTCCCCACCACTCCTTTCAACATCATTCCGACGTGGCGCACACTTACAGGTCACTCTCGCCTGCCACGTCAGGGAGTCACCTTGGGCGTACGCCAGCTCATTCGCGCCATATTTCCGTTTTCATGTGTGGTAGTCGTACGTAACGTTTCGTGTTTCAAGCTTTGAAGAGAGGAGGCCATTCATGGTAATGGAGTTGGTGGTCTCCTGACCACAATCTCTGCGCTGTTTGGTTCTTTTGCAGACATGGACGAAGCCCATCATTCATGCTTGGTGGTTGGCAGGTGTTTGAGGTGATAAAGGTGTTGTCTTTTGGTAGGTTTGTTATATTGGTCGACGTCTTGAGGGGTGAGTGGGAAGGGATTGGTGGTGCTTGGGATGGAGTCCGACGAGGTTGTGCTGCCGGCGGAGGACACTCTTCTTGCTCTGATCGACCACCTTGTGCTCCCTCTGCTGCCGCTCAAGCCGTCTCCTTCGGATGCCCCCACGGCTGACGAGCAGAGAGCTGTTGCTGTGCAGGTTTTGTTTTCTTGTTTGCTTGTGGCTTTTTTGTTTTTTTGTAATAAGATTTGTGTTGGATGGTTGCTCTCATTGATGGTGTTCTTGTATTCGTGGGGTGTTTTGTATTCTGGGTTGTTGATGAGATCATGATATTGTTTGTTTTCTTGGGGGGTGATATGTTGTGGTGTTCTGATTTTTTTTTTGTGTGTTCTTTTGTTTGTCTACCTGATGGTGATTCCTGAAGTAGTTTTTTTTTATCCGAAAAGTAATTTTTATAGTTTTTTTGGTATGTGATGCTCTGATGGACTGTAAGTTTTTATTTGTGTTCATTTTATTTTATTTTATTTTTCCAATTGTATGTTTGAAGATATAAATGATACTCAAGGTGGTGGAGAAGCAAAGTGATAACAAATTTGCATATATGGTCAGCATTCATATTTGTCTTAAAACTGAATGTTATCCTGTTTTGAATAGCAGAAATACATATGAATGTGCATGTCGCACATTGAAATGTTCAAAGCATTTTATCTAGTACATGCCCTTGATTGATTTGTTAACTTCACATCAATAAAAGGCTGTTTTTTTTACCCCAAAGTCATGAAAGACTGGTTACTTGTATCTGTTTTTTTGAAAAAAAATCTGTTGCTGTATATCTTCAGCTTCATGCTGTGGTGTTGCTTTACAATTACTACATCAAGAAAAGGCACCCAGCGCTGGAATTTCTCACTTTCGACTTGTTTTGCCAAATGGCCGTTATTGTCAAGCCAAGTTTGATGATTCATATGACGCATATAAGCCAGCCGCATCAGGAGGAAGGTAAGTTGAATGGAAAGCTGTCTGTTACTGAAAAAGCTGTTATGGAAGCCTGCAATATTTGCAAAGGATTGGATCCCTCTAGAGCGGAGCCTAATACTGCCGGATGGCCAATATGTAAAGTTGCAGTGTTCTTGGTTGATCCACAGAAGGAGAAATGTATGGTGCAGTTTTCTATAGTGACTCAGGGAGTGTGGTCACTCATTGAGAAGGATCTTGATGCACCCTCACATACAAAGGAACTTTCAGGAAATTCAATGCTTCGGCAAGTTGCATTTTCTATTGTAAAAGACAAAGCAGGTAATTTTGTGTTCAGATGATTGTAAGTGTGGAATTTCAAAGGAGTGTTGTATCTTGTTGTTAGGCCACTTGGTCTCTATGGCTTGTTTTTTTGGCAGGAATTGATCAGACTAGCCTGAAAGTTTTGGAGACTCACCGGGTGTATTCATTGAGTAGAGAAAAGTCCACAACTCAATTCTACATTATGCACTGTACCGAAGCCAAGACTGATAACTTTATCGACATTGACTACCTTATTTCCTGGTAAATCTCATCGCCAGAATAGTTGCCTTTTCAGAATCAAGTTTTCACTTTCAAAGTGAGTTCTTAGTGGTTACTCACTGTTGTGTAGTCTGGAAGGCGCTCTTGTCACTAAGGAAGAAAATTTATTTGAAGCGACATCGGTTGTTGACAATTTTCACTTGTTACCGTATAGTAGCATAATATCAACTTGGTTTGGAAGGTAGTCTAGTTCTTGTTTTACAAATTATCCAACAGTGTTTTATCATCACAATAATTCTGGTTTCCACAATCAGTCCATAGATGGTTTTTCTTATAGTTTTCATTTCCATTCCAGGAGAAATGACCCTGTTGATCCAGAATTTCTACTTGGTGAGGAACTGGAAATGAGCTGGGATGATGCTGGTCCTTGTAATGAAGTTAAACAGGCAGATTGCAAACCGGGCATGTCAAACCCTGCTAAAATGGATACTGCTAACTGGAAAAAGAAGGTTGACTGTGTATATGACCTCGAGAAACTAGATATGACTTCACCAGCCAGCAAGCAGCAGGTTGGTGATGATGGGTTAACACGAAGCTGTTCAAAGGAGTTGTTTCTAAAAGAGAAGGAAGTCAAAAACATGTTGAGTAGTACTAATATTGAATCAACTACTCCAACTAGTTCAAGGGTTATAGTTGATTCCAGAGATGAGGTATGAAATCTACCTGGGATGCTTTTTCTTTTGGAAGGTCTCCTGTTTAACGGATATATATTTTTCATGATGGTAAGTCGTATGATAGATCGTAAAGGAATTTGATCCATGTTTGATTTCTATTCTGTTATTAAGATGCCCGTGATTATCTGACAATGACATTTGAGAACTCAGAGGCGTATTGTTCTTTTGCATGAACCATAATGGTTAATGTATTTCATTTCTTATACGTGAGATATACCGTGTTGAAACACAAACATTTGCATATACCGTAGTTGTTGATGTATTTCATTTATTATGAGATATGTAGTGTTGAAACACAAACTTTTGTGGCTTTTGCATATACCATAATTGTTGATGTATTTCATTTAACATACTTGAGATATACAGTGTTGAAACAAAAACATTTTTGCGACTTTTCCATATACCATAATTTCATTTCTCATTCTTGAGATATACAGTGCTGAAATTCTTAAATTGGCAGTCAGTGACGCCCATAAAATGTTAGCATAGGGCTTTTGCATATACCGTACGAAATATCTACGTGCTGAAGTAAAGATTCACAATAATATTTGATATTTTCTTGGACTGGTAATTTTTATAACTTTGCAAAAGCTGAATATACAATCTGTCTCGACGATCATATTGGAAAATATCCTTGATGGGTTCTACAGAATCATGAAATGGCGGCCGAATTTCCATTTGCGAAGTACACAAGCAGAAAGTTATTGGAAATGAATAATGGTCAGCCGCATTCCATTCAACCTAGTTTGCAAGGGCATGGACAGCCTAACATGCCAGTATTCAAACAATCTAATGTGCAAGTGCTCCCGAAACCAAGTTTCCAGGAGCTCGAGAATCCAACACAAAATTTAAGTATCATTACTTCCCAGAAGCTAATCAAATGCGGGGCGAATGAACGTTTTGAACAGCTTAAAGAGGTGATAGATTCAAAATCAAATGATTTTCTACAAATAGTTTTGCAAGTTCTTCGTGAGCAACAGGATATACTTGTAAGATCACTATTCTTCTTCTTTTATGACATGATAAAGAATGGTTGTTTACCAGTCCTAAAAAAATTTGGTTTGTGCTTATAGCGTCAAGAGCAGCAGCATCTGGAAGAAATCGTTGGAGAAGTTGAGAAAATTCTCCTAACTAACTCATATGGTATGGTTTAGCTTGTATTGTGGTCAGTATTCAATCTGGAGTCTTCATCACTCTTACACCCCCCATTAGTTTATTTGTCTGTTTCAAATCCTTAATCCCTCTTCTAGTATAGTTTGTTAATTATGGAGATGCATCTGGAAAAATTGTTATTGATTTTGCTTCGTGGGTTGTTTACTGTTTATCATATTAAAAACATATTATATAACTTATTTCACGCATTTACAATACGGTTGTTTGTAGGAGAAAGTGAAGCTTTACTGAAAGTGAAGCTAATATATGAAGCTGTCAGAGTTGCATATGGGAAAGGTGTATCTGATTCATGCACAGATCCTGATGAAAGATATCTGTCACTGGGCGTGAAGAGAAAGAGGAACATTTGAAGCAAATCTTAATTCACAATGTATGCGCAACTGTGTGAGAACTGAGAAGTGTTGCATGATTGGTCTCATGTTCTGCATTTTTTTGTCATGCAAACAAAGGTTGTCCCAGTACATTTTGGTCATCTCTCGTTGGTAATTGTCTGTCACAGCAAGCAGCAGAGTGCGTGTGTGATAAACTCGAGGTAAAGAAATTGATGAGGACGGGGCACATTTGGTTACTTGCTTCCATTTTCTTATTTGTTTGCATATCTTCAATGTAGAATTTTTAAGGTTTCCTGAGAAGTTATGGATGAATTTCAGTTTAACACTATCCATATTTGTATATGAACCAAGAAGGATACAGTTTGGTGTGCTAAGAATTATTTTAGTTGCACATTTTTTCCTCATCATAGCCTGAAAGTTACAGTTGCCTCCATGTGAAAGCATGCTTATTTGAGGGAAGATTTTCTTGCTATTTTGTTTAAGTTGTACACAGAATCACGCTGGTCACTCGTGTCTCTGCAGGATTTTTGGTTGTTGTTTCAAGCTTGAAATCTGAATCAAGTGTTCTGAAACGAAAAGTAGACGGCTGTTGATTTATAAACAATCATGGTAGGTCTGCCTATGCCTCTTGGCTTTTGTTGCTTAGGTTTATGTAAAGTGGGCGTACAGTGGTGATGCCAAAAAACTTTGCCGGGTTTAATAGTTCATGACTCAGGTGTTAATTGGTGTTGGGTACTTAATCTTCTTACATATCTGCTTCTCTTTCTCGGTGGATTTTTGGTAATTGAATGCGAATGCCTCCATTGTTCAAAAGCAAATTAGGAGCACTTTGAAGTTAAAAATCGATTCACAGTCTGTTGTTTCTCTAGTATATAGGCTGCATGTGACGGTCTTCTATTGTTTCACCATTCATGAAAATCATATTGAACTAAAAAACTCAACTCATTTCTAGGTCCATTTTTCCCTTACAAAGTACTAGTCATTGTGATGAAGATCTTACAACCTACATATTAGAACAGGTGGGGCCTAGGAAAGGCTGTTGCATATGCAAAGTTTCTCTTGTATCTCCAATGATTTGCCAATGTCTAAATTTTTAATACAGCTTCCCATAAAATGTATCCAAACATACATTTTCCTTTCCTATATATTGTGCTCAACCCTGCATGGGGCAAAGAAACTACCTTCCCAATGAAATGGAGAAGCCCCAAGAAAAAAAATCCATTCAGCAACAGTCTAGCTAGTTTTACTGTAGCAACCATGTATTTATCTAGATTCTTAGCATAAGCAGATCCAAAAAAATGTTTGTCTGCCCTTTTATAAATAAAAATTATTATTATTTATTTATAATAATGTTTGTTTGTTGGGCATTTTTCTGAACTGATAGATGTTTAGACTTGAGAGGATGCTGAGTTCCAGAAAGTTCAGTCATGGTTTGAAGGGGCTGATAGTTCCACTTGGAAAGTATTTTTAGTTTTTTTGATTCCAGCAGAGTTCATGGTCGGAAAGAGGGGAAGTCAACGCTTCGTCCTTCGACCCGATTAACACCCCCAACGTATACTATCTAATGGGTTCAGAACTTTACCAGTGTTTCTATCCTAGCTCCACAAACCAATTAATTACATGGGCATTAAAACTTTTATGGAATTGGAGCAGGGATCATTATCAGAGAATGAGGATAAGATTCAAAATAGCATTCTTGTAAAGCGAGGTGAACCAATAAACCTCGTTTTTTCATCATGTCCATTTATATCCATTGGCGTATTTTTTGATAGAGACACTTGCAAACGATAGATTCACTAAATTAATAAAAAAATAATTTTAATTTATTTTTAAATTAATTAAATATTATCTTTTAATATTTTTCTATCAATTAATTTGATATAATAATAAAAAATTTATAAATATTACATATTTTCACCAATGTAAAAAAAAAGAATAAGAAGTTATGATGTTTTTAAGGAAATAGATAGTAAGTCGTGGAAATTAGATTAGTTTTTTCAAATTAATTAAATATTATCTTTTGATATTTTTCCTATTAATTAGTTTAAAATAATAATAATAAAACTTATAAATATTACATCTCCTCTTAAATGTAAAAAGAAAAAAGAATAAGAAGTTACAGTGTTTCCAAGAAAAGAGATGATAAGACGTGAAGATTAAATTTTTTTCATAAAGATCAAGTTTTTACGCGTGAGGGTAGTGACTTTTGTTTGTCAATCTATTCTATTTTAAGATAAATTTTTATCTTATTTATATTTTATATCATATATTTAATTTATACAACATCAAACTCCTATTGTTAAGTTTCAACAACGCTTGCCCGTAGCCCCCCTATATGCGCACTCTTGTCAAAAAAGAAAGGACTTCAAACCGTAGTTGAAAATCGAAAGAGCTGGGACGTGGAGCCGGCCTCGTGTTTTGTCCGATAAAATGCAAGGCATAATCCTTTATAATAAAACTTAGCATGTTCTTTGGATCCGTTTTCGTAGGCCTATCTTACTGATCAGGTTGCTTCTATGCAATTTTCTTTGGAATGGTTTACTAGAGCAGTCGGCTGCTGGTCTTCATCAAATTGCCTCCTCAAAACCCAACTTAAAATGAGGCTTGAATTGAAAGCGTTGTGTTGCGTATCTACACACGTTGTTGAACTCATATTCCCCATCGTTTGTATGCATGCACCGGGTTCAGGAGTTACTAACTGAGGAGACGCCTTTGAGAATCAAATAAACTAAGGAATAAGGTGCAATATATTTGTTAGAATAGACGTAATTTAATTTGCCCGCTGCACAGAACAATTATTTTGGGGCTATATCCTGCAACCTCCAAGGGGACTTTGTAATTTTGGGTCGGACCGGCCGGTACTATTTGGCATTTAAAACTTGAATGGTTTGCACAAGTTTTAACCTTCATACAATTTAAATTTGCCTCTTGCAAAACCCACTTTTTGTTGAAAGCCCTAGAATTTTAACTAATATTTAATAAATATGGACCACTAAAAATAGTTTGCACAAGTTTTAACCTTCATACAATTTAAATTTGCCTCTGTTTTTTTTTATCTGGTATTTTTGCAAAACCCACTTTTTGTCGAAAGCCCTAGAATTTTAACAATATTTAATTAAATATGGATCACTAAAAATATTTTAAACGTTTAATTTTATTTAAAATTTTAAAATCTAATTAAACTCGAGTTGACCCGTTAAATGTCTGTAAATCCAGTAGAGTAATCGGCACAGTACCCTATCATCTTTTTAAATCTATTATGAGTTTGAGTGTGCTGTTTGTGTGAACATTAATGTGCCGACATTGTTGGTTATTTGTGAATATGGTGAGCGGCAGCAGGTTAGTGCGATTAATATAATTCCTAAAACATGGTTTCATATTCAATTGGATACGCTATTTCAATTTGAAAGGTAGCTTAATTTAATCACCTCCAATATCAATGACATGGCCTCCAAACCTTTTTTTATTGTTTATATACGTCGGTAAGATTGAATACACTGCACAATATATTTTGCATAAATAATCGGCGTTAACGATTTCACGGTGTCATATTTGAGAACTAATTTAGTCCTGAAATTTTAATTGTAGGAATTGTAAGAAATACTTAAAATTATTTTTTTTAATGCTAACCTAGGCTTTTAGCTATTCAAAAAACATTCAAAATCAGAACCAAATTCGTTCAAAAAACAAAATCACAACCAAAATTCTATTTCATGTGAATGCAACCACTTAACGTAGCTGCAGAGAAGTTTTTACTCGTTGTCTAGTCAGGGGAGTGGTGCTAATTCCTGAGTTTTGTTGGGTCAAGCTCGTTTAGTCTGTTGGGACTCGAGTTAATTTGAATTTGAATAGAGTTCAAAGTAATAGAATTTTTATTTACTTAAAACTCTTTTAAATATTTCATAATAATTATATTTAAAAAACTAAATAAAATAAAATAATGATTATGTATTAAAACTTTATATTTTCTAAAGTTGTTTAAAAGCATGCTCTTATATATTAGTTTTGTAGTAAGTCATGAAGATCTAATATTAAGTGCATATAATTCAATCTTTCAAAAAAAAAAATATCGAGGATTGAATTAAACAAGTACTTGCCACACATCGAATTTCAAATTGAATTTTAAATCTATCCTTAACGAATTCCAACATGAAAGCTTTTTAGAGCTATAAAAAACCGTATTCCATACCCTTCTTTAGCTATCAATTAAAAAGAAAGGCATGCCCGCTCATTTAGGTTGATGATAATTCTTGGAAATATTATTGATGAACCCCATAGATTTGGGGTAATTATTTTTATAATAAAAAGTAATAAAATTATGTGTAACTTTTATATGTGTATATATATATATATATATAATAGCCTTTAAATCCTTAAAAATTATAAAAAATTTTCTTAAGAATTATAATTCTCTCTTTTAATGGAGCAAGGTTGGAAGTGCCAAGCATACAGAGAACTGAATATAGGTACTACCGAGAACAGACGAACAAACAATATTGAGATGCTTGCATGAGAGCGCTAGGTGTGACCAAACACTTGATATCATCATACCGGATTTTTGCTAAGGTTTCCTAATTTCACTAGGAATCCTAGCAATAGTGTGGTTTATGGATATTCTTGGTGAGTTGTGTGATGGTAGCCATAGAACTTGGACAACTTGGACACAGACAAAGCTTCAAAAAGGAGGTTGGTGGACACATGGATATGAACTTCGAAGTGAATTAAGATTTGTGACCAAGATGGTTGTGGTGGAGTCGGGACCAATCCCTAACCCTAAAAGTGAGATCAGGTACGAAGGTTTGGGTTCTATTGGCCTTAGTGAGCTTTGCCGAGCCAAGAGACTCAACTACATGAACATGACACGCAGTGGAAGAGTTTGAATTAAGATGGAGGCATGGGAGGCATGGTGAAAAGAGTTGGAGTGGATGCTACTACTTTCTCATAAGCCGGCTTAATGGATTGCAATAAAATATTTGTTTGGCTAGGATTAAAAAAGTTGATCGTGTTGTGTGATATCCCTCAACTTAGTCTATATTTAATACCTATTTAGGCTAAGATCAAGTTTATACGTGAGAATGAACTATAAATATTTAATTTAATTAACTATTTTTAAATAAATGACTTCGGCCTATTACGTTACACTTTGGGTTGGGTCATTACAAATGTTATCAAAGCAACCTCGTTTCATATTAGATAATGAATTGGATTACAAATTTTGGTTAGGCGGTCAAAGGCTAAAAAAAAGGTCGTGAGCTGAGGCTAACAATGAGCCAAGTGTAGGAATTTTTGGGACGAAATTTTCTAAGGTGGATGGATTGTGAGATTCCTCAATTTAGTCCATATTTAATATCTACTGGGCTAAAATCTTGTTTATAAGTAGGAATGAATTATAGATCTTTAATTTGGTTAATCAATTTTAAAGAAATGACTTAAACTTATTACATTGTAATATGCGTTGAGTCGTTACATGTAGAGTTTGATACTACTTTGAAGTAGATTTTCATAGAATGGAACAAAGAGAGAGATGGCTTTGATCAAGGAGGGAGACGATTGAGATTGAAATTTCATATTGGTAGTTGTGTACTTGGGTCTAGGTACCCTTTTTGATATATGACATGTTTGTTATTCTTATTTCATGTTGGTAGTTTGAATTGCATATAAACAAGTTCATCATAAGTTGTGTTGGTGAGGACTACGTGAGTGATGATTGCTCATCGCTTGTAAAGTTTTTCTTATTGTGAGAGATTTAGTTGTGAGGTTTACATTTTCACACCTTAGTAAATATTTAATAAAATTGTTTACTTGTAAATTCTTTATTCTATTAAGTGATATTAAGGTTAGAAAATGTCCCATAAAGTAATAGTGCCTAAGTTCTTAATTGTATGATAATGAGTGCAAAACCTTAAGTGATTGTAAGGATTTTATACAACCGAATAGGGAAATTTGGTTTAGACTTGGTGCTAGAGTTGCTTAGTTGATTTGAATTACTTATTGTGAAGATAATAAATTAGTTATGTGAAAAATCAGTGTCCAAAAACCTCATATTATGTATGTTAGTAATTGGGTGCATAATTAAAGTTTTAAGTTTGCTTGTTGATAGTGGAGTGCTTCCTAATTATTATAGCATATGTGAATTATTATGTTACTTGTGAAAGACTAAATATTTTTGGAGTGAAATAGGTTTATATATATATATATATATATATATATATATATATCCCCACCGCCCATTTTTTTAATATTTTCAAGATTCGACTGTATTTAATATTAATATTATATGTTTACCTTGGGGCCTACACGTACCGTGAAGAGGGAGGCCCACCTCCACACTAAAATCTCTACACCAAGCTCATGCTAAAAAAGCAAAAGAAAAAAAAAATCTAAGGAACATCATCGTCTTCCTAAAACATAATTTTCATGTTCGAATCATGACAACACCTCACAGAAACAGCAAAACAGTGGCATGGTTTGTTTAGCAGGCCGTCCGCATCCCATCAAACACTCTTCGGCATCTCAATGACTGTGTAGATGAAGTATTGACTTTACAATGCCGGTACGTAACCCCAGAATTTATATAGTAGTATTATACATCACCCTGATCGTAACATATATCAAAGCTCTCCTAATCCAGATTTCACTTCCAAGCAAAGATGACTAAAGAATGGTGTGATTAGAGAAATGGGAGAGAGATTAGAACAAGCGGCGTGGATTTTGGAGCAGACACGGAAATTTTCATGGGGGCGAGAGCAAGAGGTACTGCATTAAATTCTCATGCAGAGGTTCCACCTAAACTTTGCAGCCAAGCAGAGCAGGAATTTAATGCGATTCAATGCGGTCTCACCGTCTCCCACGCTTGAGCACCGCTTGTAGGCCCGGTGCTTTCCTTCCACCAGCAGAAGGTCATGGAACTCTTTCATCTGGTGAGTGCTTGAATAGGTTGATTCCTTGTTCGCAACTGGGTCGTCGAGAAGGCAGGGGTGGAATAATGCAGGTTTTAGCTTCTGGGTTGTGAAAAAATCAAGAGTTTTTTGTTGGCTGGTTTGATGGAGATGGGACATGGGTCAGTGTAGGTTATCTGTGAAGGCCGGTTGTGTTTGTCTTTCCTTGCTCCCCTCCCACACTTGTTTCCAGTGGCAGAGCTTTTGGGTAATGTTTCTTCCTCATCTTCTTCTCAAGCTTCGAAGTTAGTGGGTCTTTGGTTTCTGCTATTGAAGTGATTTACATCAGTGATGTAGTGAGTTTGCTAAACTGTGTAAAATTGCTGCCTGTGTGGCATGGCACCCAAGCTAGATTTGTTTTTCAAATCACATTGCTGGGGATTGACATGATTTAAGAAAGAAAGGTATGGTCTTGGCGGAGATGAGCGTGGGAAAATCTCTTGTCCTTCTTCCCCAAGTTCTCATCTGCATGATGCTTCTGTGTTACTGCCCAATTATGGTCTCTGCTTTGGGGTCAATGTCCTCCATTGCTGTTTCCTATGGGGAAAATGGACCTGTGTTTTGTGGCATAGACACAGATGCCACGCACCATGTTAGCTGCTATGGTGCTGATACTTCCATAGTCTATGGAGCCCCGTTTAGGTATGAGTTCCAGGGTCTCACTGCCGGTGAGGGATTTGTGTGTGGCCTCTTATTGACTTCAAGCCAACCTTTTTGTTGGGGTAACAATATTTACATCCAAATGGGTCCTCCTCAACCAATGCCCCAAAATGCTTCCTACACTGATTTGAGTGCTGGGGATCACCACCTTTGTGGTTTGAGAAGATCAATGAAGGGAAGCTCTCCCATTATTTCTGTTGTAGATTGCTGGGGCTACAATATGACTGCTTCTCATACTTTCCAAGGTACGATCAAGTCTATCACTGCTGGATCTGGTTTCAATTGTGGTCTGTTTGCTGAAAATAAAACTGCATTATGTTGGGGTGATGAAACTGGGAGTGGAGTCATTCAATTGACTCCCAGGGACTCCAAGTTTCATATGATCTCTGCTGGTGGATTTCATGTTTGTGGTGTGCTAGAGGATGATGCTTCAAGAGTGGGGTGCTGGGGCAGGAGCTTGAGTTTGGAAGTGGAAACCGATAATTTGGGAGAGAGTGTGGACTTGTCTCCTTCAAATCCAATGAACTCAGTTGTGGGTGGAAGGTTTCATGCTTGTGGTATAAAAAGAGTTGATCACAGAGTGGTTTGCTGGGGTTTCAGGCTTGAAAACAGCATCCCAGCTCCTGAGAATGTGAAGTTCTTCGCCATTGCTGCTGGTGACTATTTCACTTGTGGAGTTATAGCAGACAAGTCACCAAGGCCTGTTTGTTGGGGCTCAAACTTCCCTTCCTCTCTTCCCATGGCAGTGTTGCCAGGTGTTTGTGTTAGGGCTCCTTGTGGAGGTAATTCTTATGAATATACCCAACAAAGTTCGGACATCAGTTTATGTAAAGCACCAAATTCTAAACTTTGTGTGTCGTGTAGTGTTGGATGCCCTGTTGGTATGTATGAAACCAGTCCATGCACCCAAATTGCTGACCGGAAATGTGAGTTCAATTGCTCTTTATGTGATTCTCCCAATTGCTCTTCCAATTGTTCTTATGTAGCTGGAAAAAAGAGCAAAAGGTTTGCTGCACTGCAGATGCCATTATTTGTTGCTGAGATTGTGTTTGGTGTCTTGTTGGTGGGTTTTGTTGTTTCGGTTGTTTGCTACTGTGTTCGTTGTAAACTGAAGAAATGTCATTGTTCCACAAGTGATGCAAAAGCCAAGAAGAGCCTGTCTTTTCGCAGGGAATCCGTGAAAGTGCAACCTGATCTAGAAGAGTTGAAGATCCGCAGGGCTCGTACTTTTACTTACGAAGATCTAGAGAAGGCTACTGGTGGGTTTTGTGAAGAATCACAGGTAGGGAGGGGCAGCTTTTCTTGTGTGTTCAAAGGGGTCTTGAAGGATGGCGCTGTAGTTGCTGTCAAAAGGGCCATTATAACTTCTGATATGAAGAACTCCAAAGAGTTTCATACAGAACTTGACCTTCTCTCTAGGTTGAACCATGCCCACTTGCTGAATTTACTTGGTTATTGTGAGGAAGGTGGAGAAAGGCTTCTAGTTTATGAGTTCATGGCTCATGGATCTTTGCACCAACATATCCATGGAAAAAATCCAAGCCAGAAAGACCAATTGGATTGGGTCAGAAGAGTTACCATAGCTGTCCAAGCAGCTCGTGGTATTGAATACTTGCATGGTTATGCTTGCCCACCAGTCATCCACAGAGATATCAAGTCTTCAAATATACTAATAGATGAAGAACACAATGCTAGAGTTGCAGATTTTGGTCTGTCGCTATTGGGTCCTGCTGATAGCAACTCTCCATTGTCAGAGCTACCAGCTGGGACTTTGGGGTACCTTGATCCTGAATATTACAGACTTCACTATCTTACAACAAAGTCTGATGTTTACAGCTTTGGTGTGCTTCTACTAGAGATTTTAAGTGGAAGAAAGGCCATTGACATGCAGTTTGAAGAAGGGAACATTGTGGAATGGGCAGTTCCACTTATCAAAGCTGGTGACATAGCAACCATCTTGGATCCAGTACTGAAACCACCTTCAGATTTGGAGGCATTGAAGAGGATAGCCACTGTGGCATGTAAATGTGTTAGGATGAGAGGCAAGGAGAGGCCTTCTATGGAGAAAGTGACCACAGCTTTGGAGCAAGCTCTTGCTCTATTGATGGGTAGTCCATGCTGTGAACAACCAATCCTTCCAACCGAAGTTGTTCTTGGCAGCAGTAGACTGCACAAAAAGCCCTCTCACAGGTCTTCAAACCAATCTGGATCAGAGACTGAGGCATTGGAGATGGAGGATCAGAGGTTTGAGTTCAGAGCTCCTTCTTGGATAACTTTTCCCAGCGTTACCTCGTCACAAAGAAGAAAGTCATCTGTGTCTGATGCTGATGCCGATCCAATGCTCATGGAGGCAAGAAATGTAGGCAGTGGAATTGATGGTTTGAGATGCTTGGAAGAAGAGATTGCTCCCGCTTCTCCCCAACAACACTTGTTCTTGCAACACAACTTTTAGGATGTAATGGAGAACTTGCTTGCTTTGGCTTAGTTTGGTGGATTTGGATGGTGAACTTCCAACCTCTGGAAAAGAGAATTTTGGCATCTGGGATTTTCTGTTTGGTTGGCCATGATTACCAAGATGATAAAGAAACTCAAAAAGCACCGGAATTTCTTGCTTGGATTTTCAGAAAAAAGAAGACCGTTCTACTTTTGAAAGACCTAGGGTTATATCACCCGATCTCGATTTTTTTGAAACTGTTGATATGTAATGTCTTTCCTCTTTGCTGGTAGTGCATCTGCTATTTACGTCAATGATCTGTGGTCAGAAAGGAAGGAATGGGAACTTCATATGTACGTTCCCGTCCTTCAATATCCTATCCCAACTCCCCAGCAACTGTTCTTACTTCTTTGTGCACTTCCATTTAGATGCTGTTCCAGTAAGAGCATCCTCTTCCAATTGCACATTTTTTTATTGATTTACATGAGAAAACCTTATTGCAACGAAAGAGTACTACCTTGTAATCCACAAACAGCATGCCTAGAAGTAATAAAAGATCCTGTCATGTAGGAAGTTTACTAACATTGTAGTATTGTACCTGGGCCCGTGTCTTCTCATTAGTAACAACGATGCAGAGAAAGAAATACATTTACAGACAACTTTCGTGTCGATGGGCTCTGCTAAGCTCTCAAAAAAAAGGCAAAAAAAAAAGAGTTTTTACTTGGGTCAATTTTTGTGAAGTTCCCTCCAATGGAAACAGATTTATTGAAGGTTAAGTATGACTAGAGTGTGTTCCTTGCTCTTGAGCACACTATGCTTGTTCAACTTTTTTAAAATCACTACTTGAACTTAGTATTTTGACTTGTGTCTCCTTGTACGAATTTTCTCTCGGCCAATAACAAAAGCAGCCGCCTCTGTTTGCTCGACTATCAACTCGACTCAAAATCCAAATTCTAAAGATAATTGTTACATTTTCTCATTTCCTTAAGATCATGACTATGCTATTTAACATACTTAAAAAGTAAAACTTTATTATAATGTTAGATAAGAATGGAACGATGGCACAACTAACTGATATGTATTTTCATTTTTTAAATATTATTTTTTGTATGTTCTGATATTTTTATTTGCACTCAAAGAACCGGCCAACATTTTACCAAACATCTTTTTTATTCATTATCGATGCCACTTTATATTTTGACAATAAATAAACGCAAAAGAAGGCAACTATATGTCCTGTTATTATTTTGGTGAAAAAATTGGCCCAAGTTCATAATTTTCACCTAAAGGACACATCTAGTGGTATTCATCGGGTGAGTTGAGTTAAGCTTTACTCTTGATTTGATTTTGAGTTTGATTCGAGATAGTAAGTACTCATATCGATTCGATTTCGAGTCGAGCTCGAGCTAGTTTGATTTGTATTTAATATATATTTTTTTGGCATAATTTGTACTAAAATTTAATTTATAATTAAAATTTTGACATAATTATACATGAAAGATAAATTATATACATATATATATATATATTTCTATTTATATTATTATCACACAATAATATTTTATTGGGAAATATCACTTGACACCCCTCAACCAACCCAAAACATTACTAGCTACCCTCTCTTTCAAAAGTCATTACTCAACACCTCAGTTATCTAACTCTCTTAAATTACTTTGTTAATTGATATCATGTCAAATTGGCATGACATTACTTAGTCCACCTCAAAACCCTAAATTTTTATTTCATCCACCGTCCCTCCCAACCCACCACTGCCTCTTCTTTTCAAATCTTCATTGGCCAGCCAACGCACTTCAATGCTGCTCTCCTTGAACGATGGGGCGATACCATCTAATGATTCCCTCTCCCCACTATGCTAGTATCTAATGTAACTGTCGATGACAAGAAGAGACCGGAGATGATGGAGAGGAAACAGTTAGAGGTCACGACTATGTAGAGCAGTTCCGGTTCCATAAGGGGCTACCCAACCATCACTACGACAGGTCCTTACTAAAGGTGGAGGATTTGGAGGTGCAAATTCAGCGCTAAGCCTTGGCATGTGCAAGGTAAATTTTCATTGAAATGCCTCTATCATTTAAAGTGGAACTTTTAATCACATGACCTTAATGTTATCATGAACTTTTGGAACTCCAATAATTTCTTTGAACTATTTAGAGTGGAGTGTAAATTAGATATATTTATAATATGGAGAAATTGTCACTATGCATTGGAAATATTTAGTGATATGAACTTTTTTTTTCATGACATATAGCATGTAATTTTGATGACTTGATATTTGCCTACCCTATCTTTTCTTCTTCTCCATCTTTTTTTTTCATTTCCCTCCCCTACAGGTGAAGAAATTGAATTAGATAGTGATGATGACGGTGCCAATGAAGATAAAGGAGGCTTTGGTGACTGCAATGATTCTTCATGGGATAGTGATTTTGAAAATGTATATGTAGTTATGGATAATGAGGTTAGAAAGCAGTGGATCGATGAGACAAATGACATGGATGAAGATATATAGTCAGATATAGGGGAGAGGTCTGATTATTGTTTTGACAGTGACAATAATGCACATTTTTAAGAAGAAGACCTAGATGAACTTAGATTATTGATAGGAATGGAGTTTCCTTCAAGTGTTGAGTTGAGAAGAACTGTAGAGGAATTTGTAATAAAAAATGTTTGATTTGAAGAGAAGAAAAAATGAAACTCGTAGATACACGATGGAATGTGCTACAAGTGGATGTGGTTGGAGATTGTATGCTTCAGTTTTGAAGGATAAACACACATTTCGTATAAAGACACTTAGATTAGAGCATACTTGTGTACTAGTTGAGCGGAATTACACAACCAATGCAAATGAATTGTGACGAAAATAGGAGAAAAAATACGAGAAGATTGAGATTTAAAGCTTAAAATAATTCAAAATGATATGTGGAGAGTTTATAATATTTTTGTGTCAATACAATCAGTTTATAGGGCAAAAAGAAAGGCAATAGCAAAAGTAAATGGTCATATTGATGCTCAATATCATAAGTTGCCCAATTATTGTGCAACATTGCATCAAACAAACCATGAACTAGGGCATTGAGTAGTGTTGAAAGGCCACTTCCATACTCACCTTTAACTTTCAAGCAAGTATTTGTGTGTTTTGATGCATATAAGAAATGATTTTTAGTTGGTTGTGGCCCTCTAATTAGACTTGATGGGTGTCACTTAAGTGGTCCAAAGAAAGGTATTTTGCAAGCTGTTGTCAGACAAGATGGAAATAATGGATTATATCCTATTACATTTTCCATTGTTGAATCAGAAATGCATATAGTTGGCCTTAGTTTCTTTGACAACTTCTAATGTCAATCAGTCTGATAGAAGAACATAAATGGGCGTTCATGTCAGAGAGGCGTAAGGTATACTTTAGTTTTGACGTTCATTCACTTACATGGCTTATTTATATGCTTTTATACATTTTTTTTTGTTTTTGCCGTATAGAGACTTTTGTCGGCTTTTGAGGAACTCATTCCAGCAGCTGATCATAGGGACTATTGTCACCATTTATATGAAAACTTCAAGAAGCACACGAGTAGAGCATTGAGTGGTGCATTTTAGTTAGTTGCACGAAGTTGCAATCAAGCTAAATTTGATCTTCATATGGCTACTATAAAGAAGATAAAACCTACTACTTATGGTCTTTTAGAGAGTATTGCTTCATCATCTTGTTCACGATATGCATTTAGCCTCGTGTGAAGGATGTTGCTTTAGTGAATAACTTCTCAGAACCATTTATCAACATGATATTAGATGTGAAAATTATAACGCAAGTACATGTGCCGAATCAAGTAATAAAAGTGATAAAAGAGTATCATCCCACGAGGAATTAATAGTAAAAATTATTAATTACCAAAACTAATTTAATTAATTATACTTAAATAAAAGTAAATTCAAAGAGTGATTTAATTATGAATTAAGATTAAATTAATTTGACATGAAATATTTAAATTAGATATTAACTTCAAGATGACAAATTTAAGATTTTCAATTTCACTTAGTGCTCTATATAATTAAAGTTATAATTTCTAACTATGAATTACACATTTGGATCATTAACCACGAGAATTAATTATTTATGATAATTTCTTGATTCACCATAATTTTATCACTTGTACCTCACTTCTATATCTTTATGAAATTATGTATGTAAAATGATATTTTAAGTTTTGCCCTTAACAATTATCCAATACATATGAGTATATTTATATCTCACATGTGAATCACCCAAAACAGATAAAAAATAATAATTTTATTCAATGACAAATTTAATCTTTCTATCTCTAGACAATATTAAATCTCTAGATCTACTAATAGATGACTAGTCTAATGACAACATTAAAAACAAGATAAAATAGATGACCTAACATCACAATCACATAAATAAAAATTAATAACCTTTATTAATCCATGCAGTAAGTATCATTGAAAATACTAGAAAAGAATTTATTTCATAAAATATTTGATTAAGTTTAAGAAATTTATTTGTGATTGAAAGACATCATTTAATTACAAAAAAAACTAAATCAAAATAAGAAAAACACTTTTTGAGAAAACGTCTTTTTCTTCTGATCTAAACTTCTTTATCATTCCTTCTTGTCTTTTGTGTCGTCGCTTAGTCATTCAAAGTTATTTTTCTGCTTCTCTTCGAGATAAAAAACCATCTTTTTGAAACCCTAATCAAGTTTATAAATGATACACCTAATAGTATAAGTGGAGCCCACCATAAAATTTTGAAACACTGGAAATTTGTTTTTCCGCCGCTAGCACTCAAGCATTCTTATCTCTAGCGCTCGAGCGTTCTAGTCTTAGCTATAATTCCTTCTAAACTGCAAGACCAGCGTTCGAGCTCTCTAAATCCTAGTGCTCAAGCATTGGGATTTTGGCCAGAACACCAATGTAACACCCCAAGTCCGGTTCACCCTCGTGAACCAAACCGGCATGTTACAGGCCCCGGTTAGGTCGGCTAATCCGAACCCAACGCGTGCGGATCTAATCTCGGCGTCTTAAGATGAAGATACTGCTCGCCATATATATGTGAAATGCATAAAACCCTATCAGGATACTACATGGATGACATGACACTCAATTCATACGAATCAACAATTTAAATAAAATAGATAAAAATTCCAAATTAATACGAACAGAATCTCCCCTAAAAATGTAATTAGGGGCTACCCTGTCAACATAGTATACGTACATGCATATAAACATATATTAAAAACTACATTCACACAGCCTGGACTGCTATAAATCACTCTGAAACTTGGGGATCACTCTGAAACTTGGGTCTCAGCCCACTTGTGCCATCTATTCATGTTTCATGCCATGTCTCAACATTTCATTTCTTAACGCTTAATCACCTCGTCATGCTCTTCATTTCTTCTCATCAGTTCATATATAATAAAAGCACAAATAGAAATATTAAACAATAATTCACCAAACATATGTGTGTGTGCAGAATACCTCATTGCTCCTCCGTCCAGCTGGCACATCCATCTTGTACTCGTCACCTACATATAGTAGAAAAATGTCAGTAACGAGCGTTACTGGTCCGGAATATAATCAATAACAAATTGGCTATGAGAGCAAGCTCTCATATGAAAGAAAATCCATATACTCTTCGTGAACTCTCTGAAGGGCATCTACTGAGGAGCCACTGGGCTGCAGACCCGATAGCATCCCAAACTAACTGAACTGCTGCTTTTGTTGCCGCCCTCGGCATTTTCTTCATTTTCTGGTCTCAAATCCTAAGTCCTCTCCTTACCTCCATATTTCTTCTGGCCTTGAGCACGAAGGCCGAGTACTCTCAGGAAGTCGCCATCAGTACCCTTTGAACCACAAGTCATGACATGCACTGTACTAAATAGTACCCGTAAACCTCCACGTTCTCCGGGTGTGAGG
>JAVDBV010085694.1:0-40071 GCA_032619315.1 Piper longum | reverse complement strand
ATATATATATATATATATATATATATATATATATTATTGTGTTCCTTATTGCACTTTTAGGGGAGAGTTCGTATATTTTAAGATTTTTCATAAATTTTATTACTTTTTTTAATTATTTTCGATGTGGTAGTTATCGTGACATTCATATATTCATTTCATTCATACATTATTTGCGCATTAACAATATACTATATCTTGAGACGTCGAGAAGGTTATATTGTAATCGTTTAGATTTTAGGTCAGCCAAATTAATCGATTTATGAGTAGTCGATCCTTTATAATGGTTCCAAAACGAAATAACGACGAAAGAACAAATCAATGAATGAATATATTTAATTTATAAAAACTATGCATAATCTTTCCACGAACATGTTTTCTCTCCTACTTCTAGGATGTTTGTGTGCATTCAGCAGGGAGGCCTTGAGGAAACCTCTTCGCGTCAGTGCAGTAGTTGTAGATCATATACTTCTTCTGCACCCAACTCATTCTCTCTTGGTTTGTCAAATCCAATTCCTGGTTCAACCACGAATTGCCCGAGGACGATGGAGTCGAAGACGAACCGCAAGAGGATTTTCCAGAAGACCAAACACAAGCATTGGCGTTAAAGTTTCTGTAAGAAGCAGTGAACGGAGCAAAGCTCCAATCGGTCTTTACCAGCCCACCCCTGGTTGCCCAATCATCTGCATTCCAAAGGGTAGAGTAGAGCCTCATGGGCTGCTTCTTGGGGAATTGCACGCCAATCGACTCCTGGTTCTTGAATTCTCTGATAGGAGTTCCATCCACTGAAAAGCTATAACCAGAACAACAAACAAACATTGTTAGAATTTATGAAGGCAATGTTGTTATATGGAACAAGTATTGGAAAGTTTTTTACATGAAATGGGCAAGAAGAAATGCTTACATAATACGTTGAGGATTCCACAAGATAGAGTAAGAGTGGAAATCAGCAGTTGGGTCGAACCAGAGATGGAACTGCTGCTCCCTGTTTCCCTTCCCTTGTGTAAAAACATTGGTGTGTAGAGTATACGGGTCACCACTAAGGTTGCCCAAGAACTCAAAGTCGATTTCATCCCAAATATTTCCCGGCGATTTAAGCTGCAAATTTCATCAATCGAAATTAGCCATTAATACAGTCACAATTTGACGAATAGATGAGAAACAGAGGAGAAAGATAGATATGGTGTAAAGTACTTACATAGAATGTGGTAACAGTGCCAGCAGAGTTGCCGGCAATGAGCTTCATCTGAACGTCGATCTTCCCAAACATGTATTCGTTCTTGGATTGGAAACCAGAGCCAGAGGTCTTGTCGAGGGAGAGAGTAAGCAGATCCCCGCCATTGAGTATCCTGCCCCTGCCATCACCCCATGCAATATCGACATCTTGGTAGAAGTTACCAGCAGAAGCAATATCCATCACCGAGAAGGCTAACACCAGAGAAAACAAAAGCACCGTCATGGTTGTATGGAAAGAAGAAAAAGAAGCCATATTTGCAAGAAGTGAGCAGGTGAGAAGTGTTTATAGTGAATGGTGGGCTGTTGATGGTGAAGTGAAGGGTCATGCATTTGCTTATATAGTAGAGAGGAGAAGGGTTACAAGGTGATCAGCCATGACGGTGTGAGGAAGGAGACTGGAAAAAGGGAAGAGAGAAGTGATGGGTAAGCGCGGGCAGCGAAGAGAGACAGGCTGGCTGGAGCTGGTAGTCTTCAAACGCTTTAACGGAGAAGGTTTGTGTGTCAGGAGTATGAATAGCGGCAAGTATCACTCTCAAGATTGGACGCCCGCGCTTGTTGATAATCCCTAGAAACTGACCTGCTTTCTCTGTACCAGATGTGTATTCTATAATATATTCTATTGACGAATCCTTGACAGGTAAGTTAGATGTGATCCTAGATTGTTGTAGGAGAGAAGTTAGATGACTTGCCGTGCAGATCTAGGTTTGAACACAAAATTATTTGTGCTACAAGTTTATAGGAGCCCTTTGCCATTTACTATTCAATTGGAGTTCTCTTTATTTACAGTAGTTAAGATGATGTGTTATCCATGTCACATGCCTTATATTAAAAATAAATTCTAATTTTTTATATAAATATATACAGTTAGATAATGAGATAGATCATTTGAATTAGTTAAATCTGCTACTTTTTGTTAGAGTAACTATTTTTTATTTTATTAATAAGACTAAATGTGCTGATTTTATAACAATAATATTAGTTTGCAATCGAATTAATAAGGATATATAGAAGCAATTCTTGAGTGCTAGGTTAACTGAAAATACGGCATATTGACATATTTCACTCAATCAATGGCCTGCGTTGCTCTACCAATGGCCGATGCGCATATTTAAAGATGCAACTATTGTGGCAATGTCTAAAAATATTTTTTGGGATAAAGAAACTTCCGCGTAGCAAAAATAGAGCAATTATGGGTTCGGCGATCAAAACAGTAAGAGCATTTAGCTGTACCCAGTCTGTATCTTGCAAAAAAAACACTCGGTCAGGTTGGCTGTCCTGCAGATGTGGGCACCGGCCAACCTGATATAAATTTGCCAGCTGGTAATTCCAATGCCATTATGATTTTCAGTCATTGTAAACCACGTCAACTTTTTATTTGAATATTTAATAATAAGGTAAAATTTGACCGAAAATATTTAAGTAGGTAAAATAATTAAGGTAAATTTATTTTAGATTATTAATTATTTTAATCAAAGAATGGAATGTTTAATTATATATTTTTTATATTTTTTTAATATTTATGATTAAAATTACTTAAATTAAGAATCTTGTTAATTATTATATTATTCTATAAATCATGATAGAAAGTAGTTGTATAATGATTATATAAAAATTTGCATGTTTATAATTACATTAACATGATAGATAATTCATGTGGCAAGTTATATAAAAATAATACCTTGTCAAATTGTTCTTTAATGATGAAATTGAATACCATAATTCATTATATGAAAACTTAGCATGGGTATATGCTACAAGGAGTCATTAATTTGTTAGAATAATTATAATTTGATTATATGTTATCTAATTGCTAAATAAACATGTTTAAGAAAATTGTTTTGAGCAGCAGCGCACCGGCCTTGCATCCCCATTGTGTAGATGAGCTAGTGCTGCGGCACTCAAAAACCAAGATTTTAGCATGTTGAGGTTGGGTAGCAATGCCACGACACTCAGTGTCATAGCTAAGACACTGACCCGACATTTTATATTTTATTTTTAATATTATTAAATAATTAAAGTATGACTTAATTAAGCATAATTAAGTATAATTAAGTATTGTGAATTATTTATTGATGTTATATAGATGTGTGTGAGCTATTTTCGTGTGTGAATCATCTCATTCATTGCATAACATGAGGGTTGTATATATGTATTCCCTAATGTATATCCTTTAGGTTCAGAGCGCTTGCTAGCTTCAAGTAAAGTAATCTAAAGAGGGTTTTCAATATACGTATAACTTGTATGATAAGTAATTAATATACTGTATCACCATTGATTGGTAGGGAGATAAGTGGGTTTCTGGCGTGTTGGACATACGTATGGTCTTTGCTTTCCTAGCTAAATGATATGGTCTAGGTTTTGATGTTTTGAAACCAGCATAGCTCATTATGCACTCATACATCAGAGTCTTGGAAGGGATTAGGAGTAGTATTGTCATCCCTTTGGGACAGTGGTAGAGTTTGTGATAATAAATGGATCCGACAAATCGGCCAAATCTACTACACAGAGGCTAGGCATAGTCTATGTGGTTAATTAACTTAATTATTATTGTTATATGTACTTATTAGTTTTATCACCAATGTGAAATTGCCTCCAATGTTTAACTAGCTTGGAGCATGACTTGGGACTTAGAATGGAGACAGTGACGAGAGACTCTATTAAATATTTATTGTGATTATTTTATTGTATAGTTGGATTATATATATTATTAATAGTGGACCACGGTTCATTCGAAGAGAGTTTATATTTAGTTATTGCTACATGTTATATTTAACTCTGATATATACTAGATATGAGTAGTACATGGGATAATTATATTATTAAGTACCTACTCAAGATGAGGTGTCATGTAAACTTTTATAATGATTATAGCTTGTATTATATGACGTATAAATAATTTCTAAAGAATTTTTAAGATCTTTCTCGGTAATTATCTTTTCATCGCATTCATCAAACTCCATATTTTTATAATATTGTTGCATACAAAATATCATTTCCTTAAGTTTATACCTAGGGTCTATTACTAATGTCAATAAGGGAATCATTGTAATCTTTTTCAATATTATAAAAAATTGACCTTCATTTTATAAACAAAAGAGTATGAATTAACATTCTTCCTCCATCTTGTAAATTGTGTAGTGATTTTAAAAATATTATGAAGAAATAAACATGAAGTAGGCAGCCATGGTACTCGGCTCTGCTTAGTTTGGCTCGCCAAATTTTGAGTCCAGCTAGGCTCGGCTAGAACTTTTACCGAACCAAGCCAAGAACAATTTGCCAGCTCATGAGTTGAGCTTGGCTCGCTAGAACCTTTACCGAGTCAAGGCAAGCACAATTTCCAGGCTCATGAGTTAAGGTCGGCTCGGCTTGATGTTGAGCTTGAGCTCAAAGTTAGGTGCTCTTGAGTTCCCTCTCAAGAAAGCCCAACAATTGGGCCAACAAACACTATAAAAAATAAATAAATAAATAAATAAATAAAATAATATAGTTGGGGCCCAACTGGGCTCTTTGGACTCTTATGAAGAGCCTAGTTGGGATCTTCTTGAGAGCACAACAGTTATTTTGATAGTAGTTAGGTCTCTTTTGTGCGGAAAGAGAATCTTTCTCTTTTCTCTATCTCCCTCTATCTCCCTCTCTTCCTATGTCCCTCTCGCTCTCTCCCACCTTCCCTCCCTCCCTTCCTCTTCCTCTCCCTCTTTCTCTCTCTCTATCTTTCTCTCTCCCCCCAATTTTTCTAATTAAAATATTAAAAAAAAACCTTCTATAAATAGAGGGCAATCCACAACATCCCACTCACAAAACCCTCAAAAGCTTTCAAATCCCTCCAAACTCTCAATTTTCTCTAATCTCTCAAATTCTCTTTAAATTTATTTTGAAAATTTTTCAAATGACATCTTGTTAGTTGGCATATATTATTAATGAGTTTGAATATGGTGATGATGTGGGCAAAAGAGAGTTTGGTCCTGATAATATCATATCGAATGAATGATGATCCCTAAGCCGAATAGACCGAACCCAACAATAGTCCTCAAGCTAGACCTTCCTCAATCAAGGCCAAAGCAAAGAGGAAACATTCTACTATGTGAGACAATTTTGATAGGATTATCAATGAGATAACAAATAAAACAAAAGCACAATGTACTATTGTCCTTCTATTTTAGTCATACTTCTTTTATTATTTGACATGTCAAGAAATATGCTCCAAAAAGTGGCAACCAAAACAAAGTAGGATATCCACGATTATTGACAATGAGGGTTCTTCTTATCTGCCATTAGATCCTAAAATTATCAGATATAAAATGATGAAAATGATTGTTCTCACCAAATTACCATTTTATTTTAGTGAAAATCTATGGTTAACAAAGTATTGTTAATATCTCAATCCCGGATATGTTCTGACCCCATAGAATACCGATCGAGGTATTGTGATAAAAGATTATGATTCATTTTGATTATCAATGTAATCCTTTTTTGAATCTCACAAAGGTTTTTTTTTTTAGACATGTGGACAAGTAAGAAACTTTTTGGTTATCTTGGCATTTGCGTACATTTTATCGATGAACAATGGACTTTATAAAAAAGACATCGGTTTTAAGACATTAGGCCATCCACATTCTAGAGCTAATACGACTACTGTATCTTTAGTTTTAGATGTTCTGTGAGGTTTGAATATTTATGATTGAATTTTAAGTATATCATTAGATAATGCTTCTAATAATGATAAGATGGTTGAAACTATAAATAAGCATCTAAATTACAATTTCCTAAGACGTTCCATCTTAGATATAGTGTGCATATTATTAATTTGGTCGTCCAAGAAGATCTTAAAATGTCTAATGATTTTATTGGTAGAAATAGGGAAACTTTACTTTATATTAGTGCAAGTTGCCCTAAGATTCAAACCTATAAACAAGTTTTTAAAGAAAGTAGATTAAGGTAGAATTTTTTTTTATATTGATACAAAACATAGATGAAACAATATTTTCCTAATGTTCCAATCAATCGAGGGTTAGGGAAAAGCATTGATGCCTTGGGTCAACATTCACCGTAATTAATAAACCAACAATTAAGTTTGATTAGTTTAGTTGTCAGGAAGACTTATGATGGATTTTTTTAAAAAAATTTATGAAGCGTCCAATCAACTTTCTTGGTCTTATTATTCTATTTATTTATTTCTTCATAATATATATAAAATAATAGCCTAATTTAGAAAATATAGGGAACATGACCTTTTGGAGGTATTTATTGGAAGTGTGAAGGTAATATTTAAACAACATTGGAATATACTACCTATGCTTCCTTTGAACATGCGCATCAATGAAAATAATGATGATGTAATTAAGGAGAAAAATGTTAGAGGTGGTTTAGAACATGTGTATAAGACCTATGACTAAAGATAGAGTCCTTTTAGAAACTTAGGCCATTTATTTTTTGCGGGTATTTCAAGTTGAGGTGTCGATCCTCTCCAATTGATGTGGGATCCAGAAGAAGAGACCACAATCAATACAAATGACTTGGAACGCCACTATGTTGATCAATTGTTTTTTCACATAGAGGAGAAGGCTAACCTTGATGTGTTAGGCTAGTAGAAAGTAAATGCTAAGTACTTTTTAAATCCTTAATGTCATGGCCAACGATTTACTAATACTGCCTACGTCAACCATAACGGTTGAGTCGACATTTAGCAAGAGCGGTCGTGTTGTAAGCAAATACCAATGTAGATTGGCTCTAGATGGAATTGAAGTTTCCATGCGCCCTAGACGATTGGCATCATCATGAAAACAGATTAGCAGAGCTTGCCGATACGAAGAAGTTGAGGATTTTACTTCCTTTTCATCTAGTGATGAGTTAGAATAATATTATTGATTATGAATGTAATAATTGTAGCTTTTATATTTATGGATTCAAATTGCATATTATTATATGTAAGTTTGTACGTGTCAACCTTGTTGCGATCTACTTATACTATTATGATACAATTTCAACCAAATTTTTAATTTTTATAATTAATAAATTTTATTTATTCGAGTTATTTACAATATTATATTTTTATTTGCATGAAATAAAATTAATAAAAATTATAATTTGATTTATTTTAAAAAAATGTTAAAACTCGAGCTCAACTTGAGTTGGCCGAGCCAATGAGCTAAGCCGAGCCCAACTTTTCTTCTCACAAATCAAGCCGACTAAGGTAAACTCATATGCCATGCCCAAAAGCCTATTAGTTGCTTCATAAAAAACTTCTAAAAATCCATAATTATTTTTGCTACTTCAAAATCAAATCGATTTACTCTAATCATTGAATTATTAGAATGCATATCTACCCAGGTCATAATAGCTTTTTCATAACCCTCAATTCATTGCAACATTGTATAAGTAATATTTCATCCATACTTGTATCAATATCAAATTTCTTAGGATTCAACCCAGTTTGTCGCGTATATTTTTTTTATAATATTGACATCTAGGGCTACTTGAGCCAATATGGAACACCTTCTTAATTTTACACATACATTAATTGGCTTTTTAAAACCATATTGAACAACCAAATTAAGAATATGTTCAACACATCTAACATGAAAATGTACCGAAAAAGATATCTTTGTTCGTCTAATGTAATAGTAAAAATTTGATCATTAATATTAAAATTATGCAAAACTTCTAAAAACATAGTTGTCATATTAGCACCATTGTGTGAGTGTTCCAACAACTTCAAATCGATTAAACGCTCTTTTAAAATCTAATTATCATCAATAAAATGTCTTAACAATACCAAGATATCCTATATGTTGATGACTTGTTTGCAAGTTTGCCGTGAACGAAAAAACAACCTTTATGTGATTCAAAAAGTTTAGAAATTATATATAAAAAATTGATCATAATCTTCAATAAGAGTACCTCACCTCGACCAGTATTCCAAGGGGTTGTAAGATAAATTGGATTGAGAAACCGTGCATACTTTTAAAAACCGTGCATACTCTACAAACCATAGATTTTTAATAAAATAAAAAAGATAATTTTGTGCGAATAATCATTTTCATTTTTTATTTATTTATCAAGTTCAACATCAAAAGGTCTATAAAAACTTTCGACATTAATAATGCTCCCCGTAGTAGACAACTTAGTTTGTTTAGGATCTTTTGTATCACTTTTAGGAGCGTACTTCTTAACATGAAATAAAAAAGTACTACCTTGTACAATGGCTAGAGTAGTAGGACAATACTTACATTAAGCTTTCGCCTTCTTTGTTACTTCGTTGATGGCCCTGTCAAAATAGTCTCATGCATTTGATTGTTTCCTCTTTGCCTTGGACTTGCTTAAGGAAGGTTTGGCTTGGGCAGCAACGTATTTGCTTGCATTGGTAGGATCGGGTTAGGCTTAGGATCATTGGCGTCGACATCAACAGGACCATTGGATTCATTGACGACACCACCATATTCAAATTCAATAATAATATTTGACAAATTACGAAAATTTGTCATTTAAAAAATAAGAAATAAATTAAATTTAAAATTTTTTAAAAAATATTAAAATTTGAAAAGAATTTGAGAGGTTAGAGAAAATTAAGAGTTTGGAGAAATTTGAGAGCTCGGAGAACCCAACGAGTGATTGTGTAGAGCATCCCCGTATATAGAGATTTAAAAAAAAAAATTGGGAGAGAGAGAGAGAGTCTCCCTCTCAAACGGCTCTCTGTAAACGAATTAAGTTGAATGGAATATAAATACTTTTGAATTCAATTTGATTTTTAATAAGTATATTTAAACTTGTTTAAGTACTTGATAAGTTTTGATATATTATATATTGAGTCAAATTTATTTAAAATTTATAGCATTTGAGTTTAACTCATGTTTGATTCGCTATATTTTAAATCAAATTTAAACTGACTAAATATTTATATTTAGTCGTACTCAAACTAGAGTTCAAATTCAGGGATGGATCCCCGGATCCCAATCAAATTCACGGGCTTGCCTCGAGCTGGAGTTCCAGCTCCCAGGATCCCAATCAAATTGTCGGGCTTGCCTCGAGTTGGCTCGAGCTTGAGCTGGGTATCCATGTTCAAGCCGAGCAAAGTAAATTCAGCTCGGCTTGTAAGCACGGAATCGGGCGGCTCTTATCAGACGTGCATCAGAAACACTTCTAGTCTATGTCATACCACATCCATCGTCTATCCCTCTTCCTTGCCTGCCCAATATATAAGGAGTTTTCTAATACGAGGTACTTTTTTCTCCCACCGTATGTTTTATATCTATAACATAGGGTTTATCTCAATTATTAATTGGCACGTCGCAACTTGGCTAATATATTAATAAATGAAAATGGTTATTTTCACTCACAAAATAATCTCTAATAAATATTACAAAATCAAATATCCGTATATTGTTGAAAAAGAAGAGTATTCACGGAAGAACAAATCAATGAATAAAATACATTTGACGACAAAACACCATACATAATCTTTCCACGAGCATGTTCGATCTCCTACTCTAAGACAATTGAGTGCATTCAGCAGGGAGGCCTTGAGGGAACCTCTTCATATCAGTGCAGTAGTTGTAGATCATGTAGTTCTTCTGAACCCAACTCATCCTCTCTTGGCTTGTCGAATCCAATCCCTGGTTCAACCATGAACTGCCCAAGGATGTTTGAGTGGAAGAGGAACCACAGGATGACCTTCCAGAAGACCAAACACAAGCATTGGCGTTGTAGTTTTTGTAAGAAGCTGTGAATGGAGCGAAGCTCCAGTCGGCCTTTACCAGCCCTCCCCTGGTTGCCCAATCATCTGCATTCCAAAGAGTGGAGTAGAGCCTCATGGGCTGGTTCTTGGGGAATTGCACGCCAATTGATTCCTGGTTCTTGAATTCTCTGATAGGAGTTCCATCCACCGAGAATCTACAACCAGAGTGACAATCAAACATGTTAGAAACTCAGAGTTTACGAATGCATTGTTGCATAGGAAAAGCACTTTGAAATGAAATGGGAAAAGAGAGATGCTTACATAATACGTTGAGGATTCCACAAGATGGAGTAAGTGTGGAAATCAGCAGTTGGGTCGAACCAGAGATGGAACTGCTGCTCCCTGTTTCCCTTCCCCTGTGTAAAAACATTGGTGTGTAGAGTATACGGGTCACCACTAAGGTTGCCCAAGAACTCAAAGTCGATTTCATCCCAAATATTTCCCAGCGATTTAAGCTGCAAATTTCATCAATCGAAATTAGCCATTGATACAGTTACAATTTGATGAATAGATGTGAAACAGAGGAGAAAGATAGATATGGTCTATAGTACTTACATAGAATGTGGTAACAGTACCAGCAGAGTTGCCGGCAATGAGCTTCATCTGAACGTCGACCTTCCCAAACATGAATTCGTTCTTGGATTGGAAACCAGAGCCAGATGTCTTGTCGAGGGAGAGGGTGAGCAGCTCACCCCCATTGAGTATCCTGCCCCTGCCATCACCCCATATAATATCGACATCTTGGTAGAAGTTTCCCGCATAAGCAAGCATCACGAAGCTACCCAACACCAGAGAAGAGAAAAGCAGCATCATGGTTGTATGGAAAGAAGAGAAAGCAGCCATATTTGCAAGTAGTGAACGGGGGGGTAGTGTTTCAAGTGAATGGCTAATTGGATGCTGATGGTGAAGAAAAGGGTCAAGCATTTGCTTATATAGTAGAGAGGAGAAGGGTTCAAGGTGAGCAGCCATGGCGGTGTGAGGAAGGTGAATGGAAAAAGGTAAGAGAGAAGTGAAGGGTAAGCGCGTTGGGGGAAGAGAGACAGGCTGGGTTGGAGCTGGAGGTCATGAAACTCTTTAATGGAGGTTTGTCTTGGAAAAGTTTCTGAATATCCATTGGTGGAGGGAAACTATAATAGCCGCGTCTAGTGCCTGGCTTTGTATATCAGGAGTATGAATAGCGACATGTATCACTCTCACTATAGGAACCAGATGTGTATTATACAACATCTTCCTTGACCATTCCCAGTCAGGTAGGTAAGATGTGATACTAGATTGTTGTCGGAAATAAAGTAAGATGGCATTGTCATGCTTCTGGATTCTGTCGGTGGATTCAGGATTGTTCTTCTGTTTAGTTTTCAAGTCTAAAGACACCACAAATTAAATCGGGGGCGATTAACTATCACATGGTAGACTCCGTTACGAAACTACTCTATGAACTTCTAAAATTATGCAGATTTACGACCCTATTTTTGCAGATTCACGTCAATGTTTAAGGTATGTATTTGCTGCTCTATGGAACCTAGAATAAAAAATTATTGGTGATAGTTTTATTTGAAAAGTAAGTAAGATAAATAATAATTATTGATATTATTGTATTTTGTGGTAGGTTTGTGGTGTTTACGTCTTTGAACACTCGAATCATACACCATATGACATATTCACTTGGTTACACGCCGTCCGTTGCCATAACAATAGTCGGTGTCTTTTTTTTGCATGCGCAGCTTGCTCTGGTCATTTGCTCTCGCATAAGATGTGCTTATAGAGATAAAAACTTATAGTGGCCGGTGCTGTACCGATGAAGATGCAACTATTTGTGGCAATGTCTAAATAATTTTTTTTTTGGGACGGCAAATGTTCCGACGAAGTAATTTACCTGGAAAAAATTTTACAGGCTGTAGCCATGATCAGAAATATCAAACAGTCAAGTTAGCTGTAACCAATCTGTATTTTGTAATTTACAAAGCTATACTTTGAATAAAAAAAAACACTTGGTCAGGTTGATTGTACAGCGGATGCATGGCCACCGGCCCACCTGATTAACAGTTGCCAGCTAGTATTTCCGAGGCCCGTATGTCGGTTATTATTTTTATTTATTTATTTATTTCTAATTCATTGAAGATGCTTAATATATAATATCATATAGAATACTTTTATATATATTAATTATGGTGGTTAAATCATGTTCTAATTTTGTTCGTTATAAAAATAATAATTAATTAATTTTAATATTATTTTCACAGTTTCAATTTTGGATAAACTAAATTGACTAAATCAAACGAAAATATATTGGTTTGATTTGGGAGAAGATTGTGAAATGTTATGTGCCAAACGTTTGCCAATTTGGTTTGGCTCGATTCCGGACAGAATGCTGTACACCATTATGGTCTATCCCTGTATAGTTTATGCCTTTTCATTATTTTAAATCAAAATTTGAATTTATAATTTGATATTTTCTTAAAATACAGTTTTTATCCACTATAAATTAAATATTCATCATACAAAGTATTTTTTAGGTATTTAATAAGTTTAAAATTTGATTGAACTCAATTTAATTCGATTATACTAAATATATTCCGTATCATAAATGTTAAAGTGTGATATTTACAAGTTTAATTTGTCCGATGATTTTCTTTTTAACATACTAAGAACACAAAAAAGAAAAATAAAGGAAAACCCATGAAAGGATTTGACGTCTTCTTTATGGCCTTCCACAAGTCAAGAAGCATTTATGTGATCCTATCATTAATGCTCTTAATGCTCATACAAAAAAAAAGAGTGACGTTGAAAAAAAAGCTGACCTTCGACGTCACTAAGGAAGAAAGGCGTAGGTGACCAGTGGCCATATAAAAACATAGAACATCGTAATATTGGCTTTGTTAATTAATGGGTAAAAATCACTTACAAGTTACCCCTCAATAAAATAACCAAATTGGTTTTATTTATTTGAACTTATTTGTATTTGGTCAAACATTAGTAAAATATAAAGTATAAGTAAATTAAAAACTTTACGAAACTTTACAAAATGAAAGAGGGTTGATTATTTTTTATTTTTGCCAAAGGCTTGAACAAAGACCCCTTTATAATTTTAACCGTCAAATATTATTTTACAATTTTTTTATAATTATAACAAAAAATCCTTCATTGACAAAATTATATATCTTGAAATTTTATATAAACGAGAGGTACAGCACATTGCGCTCAGTTGTATATTTTTTTTATTTTATATATTAATTATACTTTCTACTAAATATTATTTTTTATTTTCTAATTTCATATGTTAATCATAATTAGTAATCTTCTTCTTTTATATTATGTATTGACTACCAAATATGAAACTATTGTTTAATAATAATGCTTACTTTCTTGAGGGACTGCATATTTTTTATTTTATATGTTGATCATATTTTTAAATAAATATTGTCTTTTCTTTTATTTTTTATTAATTAATTATAATTAATTATCATCCTCTTATTTTTATGTTATAATTAGTTATATCTCTCTAATGTTTTATTATAATTTTTAGAAAATTAATATATTTTGATTATAACTATTCTTACTTATTAATTAAATTTTATATATTTTTGAATTTTGGATCAATTTAAAATAAAAACCAAATTGAGATAAAATTCAAATTTATATTTTCTTTGTAATAGGGCTTTTGGTAGCAATTTTTTTCTTTGATTTCTCAATAAATTTTGATAACAAAACACATTTTGTAAGATTTTTTTTCTATAAAAGCAGTTAAAATTATGTTTGGTAAATATTTATTTTTAAAAAAAATAAGAGGTAGCCCATCAAAAAAGAAGAAGAGGGAGAGGAAGGAAGAGGAAGAGGAGGAAGAGGAAGATGAAGGAGAAAGAAAGGAAGGAGAAAAAGAATAAGAAGAAGATGAAGTCCCCCACCCATCTCCCGCATCACCTACCATGGGTGGTCATGGTGGAGAGGGAGCCCTCCAACCCTCCCTCTTTCAGCTCCACAATAATAATATAGTAATATAGCGATAAAACATGCTCAGTACAGCCATTATAACATACATTTTGAATCATACAATGTTTATATAATGAGGGCACATGCCTATCATATAGTCATCCGCAAAATACATAGTCCAAATAGACAACATAACACAAGGCCCTCGCCACCATTGCCATTGAGCTGCCTGATCCAAGCACCTAGGTCAGCTAAGTCCAGGGAACCACACCTACATATAATTGAAAACCACTTCAGTGATTACCGGTCTGAATCACTACAAGTAAACAACAAGCTAGAAAATAGGTATTCAATTACCTATGAAAACTTAGGAAACATTAGAGTTGCCTCACACTGGGTGGTATGCAACCATATTTAAATGAGTGACGGTGCGCATGCACGACTAATATTCATATTCATACATATAACATTTATGCTCTCACATCCTCTATTACACCCGCTAAGATACTGAAGTGGCAAAATAAATAGTTAAGTTAGTGCCAAAAATTTAAAAAATGTGTTGTGTTACACAATACCCTCATAGTTTCTACTACCTCAGGGTTTGAAGGAGTACTAGTGTGCTCCATACATCCTGTACAAAACTCTTACTCGTAGAAGTAGTAAACCTTCATATTTTTATATATAGGCTTGAAAAAGGATTTAATACTTAGTTTCTTGATCTTATCTTTCGAAAAACATCAAGGGATCTCAACCTTTAAGTTTTATTAAACAAATGTAGAAAACAGAGATGAAGCAATGGAAAGTCATATAGACCTGGATGAATAAAGTTTTGTACTCTTGTCGGTGAGATCATATGCGATACCCATCACAAAGATAGAACCGAATAAGATAGGGTCACATTGGCATGAAAATGAGGCAGAGCCTCTACATAAGATTAACACTTAAACATTACTTAATTATCTTAATTATATCTTACATAAAGTGTTAAATATTATTAGATAACTTAATTAAGGTTTTGGTTTTATGTTCACTTAGAGGCTTTTAATCAATTCTAGGGTTTTAACCGAATGGGCTTACATAACCATTTTTCGAACGATCTAGCAATATCCTAATGGGATGAAATTTTGTTGGGATGGCCCTTATACTCTAAGGTTCATAGGTAAATTCTATTATGATTGGCCCATGGGCCAATCAACAGGAACAAAGCCCATTAAGCTCGGCCCTAAGGTGCTGGACAGTGTTCTTGGGTTGTACACCAATTTTGTAACTGTTCATTCATGAGTTAGAGGACTCCAAATGGGGCTTCGGTCAGTGGGCCTAGTTAGCTAACATAAGGAGCTTGACCCAGTAATAGTTCAGCCTAATTTACTTATCAAATAAGCCTAAGTGGATTTTACAATTTGGATCACTGGATGGGCTATTTCTGGAGCCCTAACAAATTGAAAATTCACAAAGAAAAAATAGGAACCTGCCCTCCCAAAATTTGTCACGGTGCTACTGAGATATAGGGTAAGGTGTGGACCAAGTTTTAGTGAAATCCAACACCATAAACCTATTTTAAGGTAGTTTACAATCGGAGTGAAAAAACTAGGGTTTTCACCCTTCATCTTTACACTGTCCATGTAAACACATGCAAAACATAGATGACTTTTATCCATTCCTCATATTTATATATATTAACTAGACACTTATTGGAGCATCATATATTTTTTCTAAATTTTATTAGCTTATGGTGGCTTAACATATAACTCAATCAAAAATCATGCTCACAGTCACAAACAACACTGAAAACATAGATTGTGCTTAAGGTGATGTTCATGATTATTTAGTGGTTAGATTTGGCATAGAAACTTACCACGAACTCCTAACATTACCATGAACAAAATGCCATGCTGTGCATCAACGAATCCTACAAGGTGAGAGAGTAAAAATTTGAGAAAGTGGAGCTTGTGTTAGTATAATGGTGAAAGTTACCACCTTTCCTCACTTTTTACCATCATACATGCACATTCTAGGTCATGGAAGGTAAAACACCCAACAGAAAAGTTGTATATGTACATGTTATGAGTGCAACAAAATAAAAATCATGCAAATTTAAAATAAGATTACTAAGATATGATTTTTACACTAAAATAGTGCAGATCAGTGGCCTACGAGTACTAAAAATAAGATGCATGAGTATTAAAAATTCTCTTAACAGACAGATAAACATGCTTAAAATATGATAAGAATAAAAAAAAATGAAAATGCAAGCGATAAACATCAAACAATAAGCAACACAAGTAGCACAAACCTGAAACTAATGAGGGAAAACCAGGGGAGTTTTTTTGAGTCATTCAACTTCAAAACCTACCGCTCTAGGAGGCTAGAAACGTGGAGGAGGGTGATTAGAGCTCTAAGGAGGAAGAAGAAAGCCAAGGAGAGGAGAAGAAGGTTGTTGGAGGTGAGGAGGGAAGGATAAATAGTAAAAATGTGAGGGAAGAGATGAGTTTTATAGAAAAAGAGTGGTTGGCTTGGTGATGTCATAAGTATGAGTGTCATAGCTAAAGAAGTATGAGTTAGATAAATAGATATGGGTTGGTTTAGTGAGGCCATAGGTATGGGCGTCATACCTAAAGAGGTATGGTTGGATTAGATAACGAGATATGAGTTGGGTTAGCTAAAGAGGTATGGGTTGGGTTAGCCCAAAATACAAAAACTTTTTTTTTTACCTTAAAGTGGTCGGGCACCTTAGGAGTTACATTATAGGTCCCAAAGGGGGGTTAGGACAATCTGAAAGGTTATCAAACACACGACAAACACATGACAAACACACAAATGACATGCGTGGGACACGGTCATAGCATCTAACTATATACAACTTTACTAAACCAAATATTAAAATATCGGGCATGTAGCATCCAAACAGGTGTACCAAGTGCCGAAGGAGGCTAAAGGAGGGCAAACATACATCATACCATACACGAACCACGATAAGAAGGGCCGGACCCTACAAACCTGATTTGGGTAACAACCGAACAGACTGTGTAACACCCCAATTCATCTCACTTGTGAATCGAACTGGTCTGGCTACTGGAGACCAATCCGTTCGCTAATCTACTTAATTTGGTTAACCCGACCTGGATCTACCCTCGACATCTCAAGATAGTGATTGGTGTAACTATTCAATACATGGGTGAGATGTTTAGACTCTATCGTGGTTCTAGATGCATGATGTGATATGCAATTCATATTCAAAACAAAACAAACTGTTAAAAGTTGAAAAAACAACGATTTTTAAAATAAAACAGACATAGTCTCCCCTAAAAGTGCAATAGGGACCACCCTATCAACAACAAACAAAATGTATATATAATAATAAAACATAAAATGATGCTAAAACATCATATCTTTCACAATCCACATTATAATCATCTTTATCTTGTTGCATCGGGTCTCGACCCCATTTTCTTATCTTGTTTAGTTCTATTCATGATAATCAATACACAGATCATATCACAGTTTCATACAATAATTCCTTCAATCAGACATCATATCATTCATCCACATAATTTACAGTAATTCATCACACTACAATTTCCATCCCATTCAGCATGTCCATACTTGTGTGCATGGTGCATCACTACTCCTCTGCAATCCCGATAGCACTAAGTCATTCAGGTTTTCACCTATATATATAATATAAAAATGTCACTAACGAGTGTTGCTAGTTCAAAAATAGCTAATAATCAAGCTGGCATAGGAGAGTTGAGTCTCCTCTTAAATGAACTCAGTAATATACTTCTACAATACAATATCTCCTAAGGGCACTAATTAGGAGCTGTCAGCCTCGGCTTGATAGCATCCCATTCTGACTCATTAGATGCCTCAGTATTTTCAAACTATCTCTCACATGGGAAAATTAAGTATACTAAAGCCAACTACATCCTCCGTATCACTCCTGGCCCTAAGCATAGAGGCTGAGTACTCTCAGGCAGACGCATTTAGTACCCTTTGAATCCACAAGTCTAGTCATACGCTACATTGTAGTACCTATAATCCTTTACAGTTCTCCGAGTTTGAGAAACTTGAAGGTGGAGTTGTTAGAATCCTTTGGGAATGGAACAGCGTACTCACTAATATAGAGCCTGCTTTGACTAGCATGCGACTATTTGTGACACGTGCAAGTCGACTTTCCCCTTGTCTCACTTCTCATTAAAAAACCCGAAAAAAAAAACTATATATATATAGGTAGGGTTAGGGATTTTAATATAGCATGCCGAAAGGTAGAATAATCTAGATATGGGTTTTCTATAACAAACTCGAGGGATCTCATCATCGAGGGGTTATTAATCTAGAAATTTGTATGACTAAATGACCTATGTGGAGTAAGATCCGATAAGTCTGCCACTCGACACGTTTGTTTACCGGTTAAATCAGAACACGATAGAGTGAGAAGTCCAAACCAAAAGCGATTCCAAAACGGGCCTAGCAGAAGCTCCAATCATGTCCACACGGCTAGGCGGCGAGCTCATACTCCGTACTTACACATCAAATCTAAAAGCTGGCGCCCACTATCTGAATGATACATTCACACATCATATATCACATTCACATCAAAGTAATCACAATCCAAGTCATCAAGCCACACAATCATATAAAAAATGCTCTAACTAGTGCATTAGTAATATTATAACTAAAACTAGTTAGTCCTATTGAGATGAATTCACATCATGATTTCCTAATTTACATTGCAGTTAATTCACAATTCATGCCTAATTTACTTAATCAGTTCATTAGCATTTATTTCATATCATTTAAATCACGCAAATTTATTTTTATTTACGATAAAAATATTTTACAATGTAAATCAATCAAATGCTAGCATGTTGTGCTAACAATTATTCATTTTAAATAATTAGGTCGGAGTTAATTATACCTTATGTCGTAGGCGACCGGTGACGACTAAGGTTGGTGGTGTGCTTCGGAACTCAAATTCGGTACTTGGCAGCGTCTGAAGTTTGATTGGTTTTGGCTAAGAAAAATTCGGTGAAAATCCTATTATTTCCAGCGAATTCCAGCAAGTCTAGTTTTCTAGTGGCTTTTAGGCGACCATTTCGGCGAGGTGGTCGGTGTTGTGGGTCGGCACCAACTTGCGAGCTCGACATGACCACAATGGTGGTGAGGGCGACTACGGCAGTGATGGTCGACAGCAATAGCTATGGACGGGCCTGGGTCGGTCAGCTTGCCTGATCGGCCCTTGGCTACTCTAAGCAGTGGCACATGGGGAGGGGAAAAGTGCCTTGGGTCGAAATGACGTCAGGAGCACGGCGTGAGTGCGTAGCACCCGTGCATCGTGGAGGCCGGGGGGAGGCCATGATGGTGGGGGCTGCTCGGCGATACTTCGGCAGAGAAGGTAGCATCGATCAACGGTGGTGTGGCGATTGGAGGAAGCATCGGCGGTGGTGTCGGTGTGATGACAGGATGAGAAGGGGAAGGCTCGAGGGTGTGTTTGGGTGACAAACTTCTAAATAAGAGTTGACTCGACTCCGACTTGAGTTAAAAATAATAACTAACTCATAATAAATTCTTATAATAAATCAAGAAAAATATGGAAAAATATCATAAAATATGATACATTCAATAACATCAAAATGACTTGTTTTTATAACTAATAACCCACCCAAACTTTTATATAACACATCCTAATGTGATATTTGGCTTAAAAAAATTCTACGATCAATTACATAAAAAAATAACTGCATACTATCATAAACTCTAATAACTCATTTGTCATCATTTTTCTGACGTTATTATCATATACTCAGGTACACTTGACCCTCTTCGCTCATAATGCATGACCGGCCTTGGCTCAGTACATGTGTCATGAAACTTACTCAACTCGAACAGATAGCTGAACTGACTGGTTCATTAACGTAAAACTGTGACTCAACTCACATGTTTTACAGACAGCCTTGGGCAGACAGCTTGGGTTGTATAACCTACTCCAATAAGAATAATTTTGTCCCGGAATTTTTTCAGGGGTTACAAACAAAAACACACACCACAACACACAACATATAACAAACAACATATAGTAGCACTCAACCAAAACACGGAAGGGTGCTAATACTTTGAGTCGTCATCCTTCGTAAGGTAGAGTCTAGGAAATTTTGCTTCATCACATCCTCACACTCCCAAGTGGCCTCCTCAACACCGTGTGGCGACCAAAGTTCCTTTACCAAAGGCATTTCTTTCCTACAAAGAGTCTTCATAGACCGGTCAAGAATCCGCATAGCCTCCTCCTCGTAGAACAGGTAGAGTCAGACATCTAGCTCCTCATACTGAAGTTGGTGTGATCCGTCAGGCACATACTTCTTTAGCATAGATACGTGGTCCAGGTGCACTACTGATAGAATGGTTGGGAGTGCGAGCTTGTATGCAACCTCTCCAACACGTTTCAACACCTCGAATGATACCTAGGACTCAGTTTGCTCTGCCTCCCAAAATGCATGACTCTTTTAGTCTATGAGACATTGATGAAAGCGCGAACCTCAGGAGTGAAACTGATGTCTCTATGCCTCTGATATGCATAAGACCTCTGTTTATCCTGAGCCGCCAAATGCCTCTACCTAATCTGCTCAATTGTCCTCTGGGAGTCCTAAACCAACTTTGGGCCTCCTATGAACAGCTCACTGCCCTCTAGCCAACACGATGGTGATCTGCATGACCTACCATACAATGCCTCGAAAGGTGGCATCCCTATGTTGGCCTGGTAGCTATTTCTATACACGAAATCCACCAAGGGAAGATGCTCCTCCTATGGTCCACTGAAGCCCATGACACACGACCAGATCAAGTCCTCCAAGATCAGAATTATCCTCTCAAACTGATCGTCGGTCTATAGATAATAGGTTGTACTAAAATTGGTTTCCATCCCAAGTTCTAGCTGGAAAGATCTCCAGAAGGAAGAAGTGAATTTTGGGTTCCTATCTGAAACAATCTCTCGAGGAACTCTGTGGAGTTTGACAATTTGGTCCTAATATATTCTAACCAACGTGGACATGGGATAGGTCATACGAATTGGTATGAAGGGCATCGATTTCGTCAACCTATCGACGACAACCCATACTGCATCCATATGTCGCAAGGAAGGGCGTAGATGTGTGACAAAGTTGCACGTCATGCAATCCCATTTCCACTTTGGTGGTGGTAATGGTTACAACAAACCACTTTGTTTCTAGTGCTTGATCATGACCTGCTGACATAAAAGATATCACGACACATTGTTGTCCTTCTTGAGCCCTGACCACCGATAAGATCGACACAAGTTGTGATACATCTTCAAGGTGCCTCGGTGCACCGTGAACCTCGAGTGATGACCCTTGTGAAGGATACCCTTATGCAATGCGAGAAACTCTGCAACATCTGGCATGTATAATCGTCCTCTCATCTAGTAGAAACTGCTTGCCTCTCTAACCAACCCAGAATGAGTCCCCTAAAGGAACCATTACTCTAGCAACTGATCAACTGCTTATGCTTGTCAAATATGGTATGTTATAGTTAGACTAATCATCAACCTCGTTTACACTTCCACAAGGTGTCAGTCAACTACATCCTCTCTTTGGTCCTCATACTGTATACTCATAGATGTCAATCTAGCTCCACATACTATTGGTCTTCTGCTCAGGGCAGCTGTAACCACATTTGCCTTACCCGGATGGTAGGCAATGCCAATGTTATAATCCGCTAGGAACTCCAACTACCTATGTTGTCTACTATTTAGATCCTTCAATGTGAAGATATACTTCAAGCTCTTATGATCGGTAAATAGCTATAAGGGCACTCCATACAGATAGTGTCTCGATATACGCACTACAAATATGACTGCTGCAAGCTCTATGTCTTGTTTGGGGTAGTTTTGTTTGTACACTTTCAATTGTTGGAAAGCATACACTATCACTCCTCCTCTCTGCATCAACACACTACCCAACCCTACATCGGAGGCATCATTGTACACTACAAAATCATAATGGTCGTCTGGTTAACTCAACACTGGTGTGGTAGTGAGTTTCTCATTTATTGTTTGAAAACTTCGCTCACATGTGTCAGTCCACACCAAGCGCTCCTCCTTCCTGGTTAGCGTGTGAGAGGGGCTGCAACAGATAATAACCAGCCAAGCCTAGAAAATTCCATCTCTCTATGGTGGTATTAGGTCTCTCTCATCTCAATAGCCCCGACCTTGGCCGGATCCACTACAATTCTAGCCCCTGATACTACATGTCCCAAAAAGAGAACTCGGATAGCCAAAACTCGCACTTGGAGGTGGTGTTCCCGTAGGGTCAGCAATAGCGAACTCCACCTCTCTAGTAAGTGGTAGTTCGAGCATCTCATCTGGGAAGACATTTGCGAACTCACTGACCACTAGAATCCATACCAACTCGGGTGCTGACTGATCTGGTGTAGCCACAATGGTGGCAAAGAAGACCTCACAACCTCTGTCTATGAATCTCTCAACGCGTTGATAGGATATCAGACGTCCTACTTTTTTCTCTATAGATGTGGGCCCCATTGATCCTGTGCCTTATTCTTTTCCCCTTATTCCTAAACAGTGAGGTGCCCTTGGCCTGGAGGTGTGAGTCATGGGTATGCTAACACCATAGTGCCCTCATGATGGCCTCTACCAGAGTCGTATAAGAGAATGTCGCCACAACTGCTCGCAAATTATTGCGCAATCCCGATACAAAGTAGGCAGCCCTTTCCTACTTTGATGAGAAGCTACCTGGGGAAAAACTCTCTGGCATAAGGAACCTGGACTGGTACACCGCTATGGACATACTCATGCTGCCTCAAAGATAGGAACTTCATCTTCTTCTTCGCCCTGACAATGGGGTAGATGTACTGGGAGTAGAAGACCTTCCTAAAAAAACTTCAACTTCTTCGCCCTGATAGGAACTTCTTCTTCTTCTTTGCCATTTGCTTGAAAGCCCTACCCTCTAGAAATGTTGTATGAGCAGAGTCCCACCAGAGTTTTCCCATGCTCTACATAGCCCCAGTGACTATGCGTACACATAGCTCTAGGGGACACTCCATGTAACCCCCAAATCTGGGTCACACTCCGGAACCGAACCGAAATGTCATTGGTCCTCGTTAGGTTGGCTAACCTGAACCCAATCCGTACAGAAATACTATCGACATCTTGAAATGGAAGATGTCTATTGGTATGCATGAATGGATGCACAAAAACCCTAACATGTTATTACATGGATAACATGTCAACAAATTTACATACCAAAATAATTTCGATGGAAATCGATAAAGATCATAAAATAAGATTGACAGAGTCTTTCCTAAATGTGCAATTAAGGGCTACCCTCTTAAATCAGCATATATAAATATATAGATCCCAAACACATTCATTGCATTATATTTTTCACATACACATTTAATTCGACCACATCAAAACATTCTTGACATTTGGGTCTCGACCCACCTGTTCATTATATTCATATTTCACTTTTATCATTTGACTTGCACAGTAATATATGTTTCAAATCATAACATCTCTATCCATTTCTATTTACCACAATCTTCATCATAAATATTTTATTGTTCATAATAACATAACACAATTAAAACAGTCAAAACAAACATTCGGTTGGCATGTGTGTGCATGCAAGAGACATCACTGCTCCTTGATCCAGGCTCGCACATCCTAGTCATGATCTTCACCTACATATATATTATAAAAACATGTCAGTCACGGGTGTTACTGGTCCAAAAATATAACTACATAACAAACTGGCAAATGGAAGCTAACTCTCATTTTGAATAAAAACATTTCTATATTTTTCTTGAACACTCTTAAGGGCATCTACTGATGAGCCACTTAGCTGCAGACCGGTAGCATCCTAAACTGAACTGATTGATCTACTGCTGCTGATGCCTCTCTCGATATTGTCTCATTTCATTTTCTAGTCCTTTGGGACTACATGTATATCCTAAGAAATCTCCTTACCTTCATAAGTCTCCTAGCCTTGAGCACGAAGACCGAGTATTTTCAAGCAGTTGCCTTTAGTAACCTTTGAACCACAAGTAAACAATACCCGTAAACCTCCACGTTCTCCGGTTGTGAGGAACTCAAACGCAGAGTTGTCAGGATCCCTCGGGAATGGAACAATCCGCTCACTAATCTAAAGCCCACTTTGACGGGAGCGTGCACTTGCTCATGGTACATGTGAGTCAGTTTTCCATTCTCTTAACTCACTAAAAACTTGATAAAACTATATATATATATATATATCATGGAAAGGATTTATATAATAGGCCAGAGGGCAACTTGTGGTAGATCTTATTTTCGAAAACATACTTGAGTGATCTCATCCATGAGAATTATTAATCCAAAAATTGGTTGATTAAATGACTCGAGTTAAGTGGGATCTAATAAAATGCCACTTAACTCGTCAAGCAAGTAATAAAATAATACACAATAGAGTAGAGCGTAAAACAGGAAATGAGTCATAAACAGACCTGGCAGAAGCTCCAATCGTGTCCATGCGCCTAGGCACACATCAAATCTAAAAGCTAACGCCTGCTCATGATGCATTCACACATCTTATAGAATATTATATCAATCATATATCAATCCACATCATCATATATCAATCATACATAAGTTTTCCTATGCTATGTTACCTTAGATTACGATAATTACTTACTTTACCTAATTTAGTTCCTTAGTATTCGTTATAATTCAATCAAGCAAATTTCATATTTTTATTTATAATAAAATAACAAATTAGTCAATTCATTAATCCTATCATATTGTGTTAATAATTATCACCCTTAACAAATTAAGTCAGAGTTAATTATACCTCGCGTCGTCGATAATCGGCAACGTTGAGACGACAACTGGACGGCAGCTGAAATGATCACTGGACGTGGAATCGGCGACAGGTAAAGGGGTAGTGTTGAGGGTTTGGAATAAATAGATGTCAGGGGGGAAGGAACGAATGGTCATGGAAGAAAACGACTGGTCAGGGAAGAAAATGATTGGTCATCTCATAAATAGAACTTGACTCGACTCCGACTCGAGTAAAAAATAATAACTAACTCATAATAATTCCTAAAAATTCAAACAATGGGGGAAAATCCCCATAAAATATAATACACACCATAACAACACAATGATATCCTCTATAACTATTAACCCACTCAAACTATACGTAATGCATCCTAATACGTTCTTCCACCTAAAAATAATTCTAAGATCAAATACTAAAATAAATAGATAAAAATCTAGGCATACTCTTATATCTGATAACTTATTTTGCTGCTGTCTTATTGACGCTATCATCATATACTTATGCATGCATGATTCTCATGGTTCACAATACATGACTAACTTTGGCTCAGTTCGCATGTTTTGAAATTAAGCCGACTGAAAATAACAGTCAAACTGACCAGTTCAGAGTATCAAACCCTGACTCGGGTTGCGGGCTTTACACCCCATCTGTATTAGCATTAATTTAGTGGTGACAGTCCACTCTAATGCAACCTTGTGATTTGAGTCCTGTAGAACCCTGTTCTTTAGGAAGCTCTCAACATCCCAACGTGACTTGGGGTGATGGGACTGCTCAGGGTTGTGACTACTTGAGCCCTCTCTAACAACAAAATGACGGGGTCTAGCCATCTCTGCCTCATTGCTGGTCTGCCTGGGGAGCGAAACTCTGACTAGCATCCATTGGGCTTGGATTTCATACAGCCCTACAGCTGGCTACACTAGTGAATATGGTAATACTGAACTAGCGGTGGTGGCGATGGTTGTGGCGGTACTCGCTTTGGCTCAGAGGCCTCAGTAGGTGTCTCTGCCCTTGTTGGTCTCTTCTCCAGTTTGACCACGACCATGGCCATCTCCCAAATTATATTCACTAGCTAGGTTATCTCATCACGGGACCACTGCTGGTCCTCCATGACTCTCATCTGCTCTGCCCTCAGGGCCTGCTGCACCTATCCTAGGCCCATATTCAACTCAATCTGGAGATCCATTAGTGGCTCTTGGACAGATAACGGGGATCACCTATCAAGGGAAGGCCTGCGAAGTATTCTGAAAGTGTGCCACCTTAATAGTCGAAGAGGGTGGCTCTCATACTAAATTGGAACACCCCAATTCGGCCAAAATAGACAAACCAAATCGTGATATTATAATTTGAATGCTATTCGTTAGGCTATCGCACACAGGCTTTGCGGAAGTGGATCTCAACCATCCATGAAGGCTTAAGATAAACACCGGGCTTGGTTTTCAATCGTCTAACATCATAAGTACATTCTACTAATATATTCGATCATATCCCGCTAGGTATTAGATGTGTTAATTTAATATTTTGGGGAATATTACATTTCCTTAAAGCTCCTAATTCTTCAGTATATAGGCAGACCGATATTCAATATTACATTCGTACAAAAGTACTAATTTAATTATTATTGTACAAACCTTACGGAAACAAATTTAAAAAGCATAGGCAAGAACCATTCAATGGCCAACTAAAATCATACGCACTTATATAATCATGCATACCGTGCTAGAACACACAATGCCACCACATGCAGCCAAACACCTCAATGGAGTAGACAACGTGTCATAAACATACACATGTACCAGAATCTAGTCGACGGTAACATGCCTACATCATACATAACCATACATATACCAGAATCTAGTGAATGGTAGTATGCCCGCATCATATTTAACTACTTATCAAACATTATCACAAATAAAAAAAATAAAATCATAATCTATATACGATAGAGATATGAAAATCAAGAAGTAGGCAATAGGAAGTGGAAAAGGAAATAGAGATACTATGAGCACTCTCATGCATCGTACGCTTAACTTTCCCCCTTTTTATATAGGCTAAAGGTAAATGGGATGATGTAATGAAATACGGAAAAGATAAAAAATAAAGACAACTAATAACGAAATATGAAAAGACAATAAATAAAACTTACTAGAAACAATTCATAAATATTATTAAACGAAATTAATTATTAATATTTAAGATTCGTTATAATATAAAATAACCTTGTTATTTTATGGGTTTTACAATATCCACTATTTGGAAATTTTTGTCTTTGAAAATATATTAAGTCCATAATGAGAAAATTACTCAATTATCTACCATCTTAAGTACATTTCACTAATATATTCAATCGTACCCCAGTAGGCATCAGATGTGCTAACTTATCGTTTTGGAGAATATTACATTTATCACTCACTCCTAGAAAATTTCCTCCTCGAATTTTTTTTTCTAGACTCTTGACATACCACCATTCATCTAACATAGAAATGGGTTTGCTCTCATACCATCTGTAACATCATAATTTTTCGGTCTTTAAGGTAAAGTGAAATGCGATGTTAAAAATTATAAAAAAAACATTAATTTAACTATTATTGTACAAACCTTATGAAAACGGATTATAAAAATATAAGTTAGAACCACTCAAGGGCCAACTAAAATCATACTCACATATATAATCATACATACTGTACTATAATACAAAATGATACCACATGCAATCTGGACAAATCGGAGCATATAACTTGTCAGAAATATACACATATACAAAAGTTTAGCCAACGGTAACATACCTACATCATAAATTATAATTATATACATGTACCAGAATCTAGTCGACGGTCATATTTAATGACTTATTAAATCTTATTGTAAATGAACAAAAATAAAATCAAAATCTATACGCGATTGAGATATCAAAATCTATATGCGATTGAGATATCAAAATCAGGAAGTAGGCGGCAAGAAGAGGAAAAAGAAATAGAAATACTATATGCTTTTTCCTTGATCGGATAACGTTAGCCCTTTTTATGAAGGCTAAAGGAAAAATGGATGCTATAACGAAATACGAAATGATAATAAATAAAGACAACTAATAACGAAATACGAAAAGATAATAAATAAAAATAACTAATAATGAAATATGAAAAGACAATAAATAAATTTTATTAGAAGTAATCTATAAATATTATTAAATAAAATTAATTAAATAATATTTAAGATGAAGATAAAATAGTACATCTAATTAAATAGTAAATCATCAAACTAGTAGCTAGAGATAGTCGTTTCATAAATACAAAACATTATGTTAATAAACGGGGATTTAATGATTGCATTAAAAAAACATATATCCCATCCCTTACAGTGTCATTCATTCCATGAATCAATTTCCTTGTATGATGGCTAAGAATCTCCCTTCTTGTTCCACTATACCTGCTTATAATGTCATTGCAGTGCTCAGGTCCAACTGCGCACCATTTCCTCAAGCTAATCATAGACATGAAATAAAATTAGGTAAGATGTTGAACTATGGACGACTTATACTACCTATGAATTTAATTTTATAAATAAATTTTCATCAAATAATGATATAGACTATAATAATTTAATATCTTAGATATATAAGGGCAAACAAGGTTTGGTTAACTGACCAAACCAACAGAACCAACCTCGTTTTGGTAGTTCAATTCGGTGGTAGTCTAGTTTAGTTGTAGTTTGGTTGAAACCAAAAATCAACCAAACTTAGTTTGGTCGGTTCTGTCGATTTTTAGTCGAAGTCATTCAAATCAAATAAGCCAATAAATAAAAAGAATCTTATTTGTATCACTTCTTTTACTTTTTTCTTTATGGTATATGTGTCTTTATTTATTTACAGTAATCATGATATATAACAAATATTTATAAAATCATTATTTCATTTCAATTTATTAAAAATAATTTATTTATGTATGTGTACGAGTTGAAAGTTTAATAAATTATATATTGTGTACCTATTATACAATGTCCCAAATAAAATATTATTCATGTAAATTTTCTAGATAAATTTGTAATTAGCCGCTAAATGTGAACTAATAATTTTTTATTTCATAAATAAAACTTAAGAATACTTAGAGTAAACAATAAAAAATAAACATTTAATAATAGAAAGTACCATTTATCATTTTAGTTAGTTTGGTTGGAATTTGGTTAGAACTAGACCAAACCGAATTAGTTCAGTTTAATTGGATTGATTGTCAATTGTAATTTATTTTTTGTTTGTTTAATTAAATAAACTACCTCAATTCTGTTGATTGGATAAGTGGTTCGGTTTGGTTTTAACCAAACCCATCAAATGAATAACCTTATAAATATAGATCTCAATTGAATTAGGCGATAAATGATAATAATTTAAATTATTAATTTTTTATTTTATCAAATTTTAATTAGTTAAAACTCTTAATTTTAATTAAAGATCAATATTAAGTTCCTGTTCTATTAGTAGATAACTGCAATCCTTTTGTGGTACACTATGTTTGTTCAATATTAAAGATCAATGCCACTTTTGTGGTAACAATTAAGCAAGTCCTTTACAAATTACATTCATTGTTCTATATCATTAACTAAACACAAATAATTTGTGTTACTTTTCATCCCACATATCATTTGACACGCACAATACGATATTGTTAACAGGATGAAAAAAGAAACAATTTAATATTATTGGAAAATATTAATCACTTTATTAAATATTTTGGAAAATATTAACCTCTGATGAATGATCATCTCTGTCTCTGTATGTGTATGTGTACGATCAGTACGACATAAGATGAGTATAATAAATTGTGTTGATCATAACTCTGACGTTTTTGGTTTAACTTGTAGATTACGGTAATTTTTTACTTGTGATTTTACCTAGACTAGATTTAGGTCTAATTTCTGCTGCGTGTACGAGATAAGTAATTTTTTATTACTTTATTTATTCTGATTAAATACACGGTATGAAAACAAAAAAATAAGAAGACAAATTTATCAAAAGATCAAAACCTTCGGGTCGCTAATATCAAGTGGGTCTCATACTTTTGATCCAAGCCGTCCTCGTAGTTCTGATGATGGGAGTATCAACTATTATTGTAGAAGTTTTTACACATTTTTACTTGTTCCACTTGCAAAATTATTTTTTTGGATTGTTCTTCATTTCTTTTCCTTTGTTTTACTCTTCTATTTTTTTCCCATCCTTTTCAATGTTAGACTTATCTGGATCTTTGAGTAATTGAGTTGCTAACTCAGTTCTTGTCTATTATAGAAGTGTCTATATTTGGTTGCATATTGATCTCAACCCTTATATTTGCTACTATAGAAGTGTCATAGAATGTTGTTTCGGAAACAAAAAAACACGTTACGCTCTAATAAAAAGTAAGAGAAACGACCAATTAATAAAAAAATTAAAAAAATAAAATAAATTTTATTATAATATATCTTCTTGTTCAATTGTCAATTAATATTAAGCTTTAAAATGAAAATTTATCCGTAAAAGACATCACTTTATTACAATTTATCTTATTATTCAAATAAGGGTTCATCAATAAAATTAGTCTTACCATTAACAAAGGCAACAGATAGTGTGACATCTTGCCTAATTTTTATATAAATACTAATTGAAATTAATATTTTTTCCATGAGCTTAATGCTTGAGATGAAGTCGTTAAATTGAATTTTTTCCAAGGCAACATAACTAAAAGAAGTACAATGTATCAAATGAAACTCATGAAAAGTACTTCAAAACAAGGCCACATGAAACGCACAGATACATAAAATGCATTGGCAAGAGCATACAATTAACGTTTCCCATTAGAAAGGGAAAAAAACGAAGGAAAAAACAAGAGCATACAAGAAAATTTAAGAATTTACAAGTTAGATTCATTTAGAGCAAATTATTTGAATTTTTTTGAGTCTAAGTTTCTTAATTTATGTTGATTTTATAGTTCAGGTTATTTTAATTGGATGCCCATATTTGTGATAATTATGATGTCTCCATTGGGTCTATGGATGTCTAGAAATTATTTTGTAGAGGCGAAGAAACACATTGTCCACAATAAATTTTGTAGGCATGGACACAGATAATCGAACCAATACTTATAAAAATGTGTCCTTGTTGTAGACACTCCTAGGCCCAAATAAAACATGATGGATCAATTTATTTCATTAAAGATTGTATATGAACACTCCACTAATATAGTGGACCTTATTATGATATTATTAGACGTGAGATTAATTATGGAGACCTTACAATATATATATATATATATATATATATATATATATATATATCATTTTAAAAAATTCCTCCTGAAAATTCTTTCCTTGCCCCCATGGGCCTATTCAATATCAGCTACAACCCGTCATTCCATTTGATTTCATACCATGTATAAGGACCCTACTAAAGTGTAACATTTTTTTCAAATTTCTTATTTGAAGTTGAAGATCCACAAGCATACCCCATTAATACTGGATCTTATCCCAATTAATATTAGATATTAGACTAATTTTATTAAATTTTGTACCTTGTTAGGAGGGATACAAATAGTAAACCCATTTTTTAGTTTCATAATTTTTTTAGTTAATTAGAACAAAAAAGGGTATAAATTTTTTGCCCATTTTAAGAATGAAAAATACTCCTGATTTTGAAATGGTACCAACTGAAGCTTGTGTAGCAAACATTTAACCAATTTACTATTTTATTGAAGGTACTAAATATATTTGTTGGTCTTTGCAAGAAATATTATGTATTTCTTGATCTCTAGATACAGGAAGTGACATTATCGTTATGTTTACTTACGTTTGCTTATTATTATAGGTATTATGCCCTAAAGATTAGTTTAATATAAAAATATGATAAGTGGCACAAAAGTTGTGATTTTTATGCCGTTAAATGAATAACTATATTTCAAAATCAAATTTTATGAATGTTTTAATCATTTAACGCCGGTTAAACGACCAAAAAATAGTGGAAATAGATTAAATTTGTTTAGTGGTAAATAAATTGACAAAGGATAATAATAAGACCAACCTCAACCCTACCACTTATCAAACATATTCATAGGCAAGACCACTCTTCTAGCTAATTGCATAACCAACAAATGCCGCACACCCTACCAAGTGGCTGGGTCAATGTCAACGCCAACGATTCAATTATCAATGCCGGACACCACGCCGGCCAGCACCACCTCTCTTCTCCACCTGATCGCTCAGCCGTGCCTCAGAAGCAAATCTAGATGTACCCAAGAATATATAAATCTTAAACCGCACAAAGTCCAATCCAAATGACACCAAAATAAGACTCAATGTGACCGAGGAATGGTGTTTCTCAATCTCTGAGGAGTCAAAGACACGGGTCATGTGAGCAGTTTACATTGTGTGTTTCAAATAGATTGAGTTGAAACGCCATTAATGCGGTTGGGTGAGGAGTAGTGAGTACATTTTGGCCTTCCTTCTCTACTCTTCCCCATTTCTTCTTTCCCTCTTGCTCTCTTCTAGACTGAATTTGAGCTGTTTCTGCTGGTGGGTAGTCGAGTATTTTTTGTTTATGGTAGCTTCTTTGTGGAGATCATGAGGCTGGTGGGATGGTTTTTGGTGTTCTGCTTGGTGATTTCCTTGTCGTTCGTGGTTGGGAGGGAGATCCCAGGTGGTGTCAATGTTGGAAAAGAGGTGATATCCGTTGCTGTTCAGAGGTGCAACTACTCGAGGAAGCTCAGTGTCTGCAAATTTGTGACGAAGTTCAACTACAACAATAGCAACAGTACTATTTCTGAGGAGAAGAGAGTTGTGCCCACTGGTCCAAATCCCTTGCACAACAGGTAGAAGTGTTTGAATACCCAGGGAGGTCGAAGTAGAAGAATCAAAAGGAGAAGAAATTGAGAAAGCCGCCGTGGAGTTCTTTCTTTCTTCTTCAACTCTATTAGCTCTGTAAATGGTGCACTTAACAGACTATTTTTGTGTTGTAATAACTTCTAGTCCCCATGTTATGTTGATTTCAATTCTCAATTATCGCTTATCTCCCGTAATGAAATAAACCAGCAAGTTCTGATCGTTTATCTTTGCTAGATTTCACTCTACAAGCATACCAAGAATTGCTGCACTTCAATGGATTACATATCATACTACCCATGAGAACAGTACTTGAAATTTCTTCAAAAAATTTCTAGCAGTGAAAAATGTTTATTGTTTGATTTTTTTCTGCTTTAGATATTCTACTGAATACAAAAAACTACCACCTTCTTGTTGTGTTTATCCCATATAGGCTAATGAGAAAATTTTCTTCAAAATTAACTTTTAGATTAAGAGAGGCTCTTACACTTATTGTAATTTGCTTTTTGAGGCCCAAAGAGCCCAACAGTGGTATTAAAGTTTAGTTATGATCTTAAGAAATTTAGTGTTTACCTATCTTGAGGGGAGTTTACCTTGAGGGGAGTTTACGAGGTGGGTGCCATCTGATTTAAGGGAAGTAGGTGCCGGATGGTTTCGGGGATGCCCGATGTATGAAGGGGATAAGGGTGCCATCTGATTTTAAAGGGAGTTGGTCACACGATAATAATTTCGGGGAAGTGGGTGCCGGATGGTTTCGGAGACGCCTAATGTGTGAAGGAGAGTTGTTGAGTTTATCTCACATTGGTTACAGAGGTGTCGTCTGATTTTAAAGGGAGTTTGTCATACAATGATGGTTTTGGAAACACCCAATGTGTGAAGGAGAGTTATTAAATTTATCCCATATAGGTCATAAAAAGTGTTACTGAATTATACATAGGATAATATGAAAGCATTATTCGAATTAATTTTTGAATTAAGAGAGACCCATGATACCTATTATAAGTCCCTTGCGACGGCCCAAAAAGCTCAATTATGATCCAAGCAAGACTCATATTCATAAGAATTAGATAGAGTACTGATAGAATATTGGGCAACAGATAAGAGCTGCATGTCGGCGTAACCGACAGGCCTCCCACATTACTTCAATTCGTTGCAGCGTTGCATGGATTTGATTCCAAGTTTAGTAAAGCTTTGCATTTAAGATACTGATAAGGTAGGGACTCAAGAAAGCTTCAAAGTATAAATGCTCTAATAGCAGCTAATAGGCTCTTGTTTCGATTCTCTTTGTCCAATTCCTTAGTTGCATCCAGCTCAAAAAATCTTCCACTAAACAGATTTCTGATTTGTATTTGGCCTAATTCAAAGTGGTTACAGAGAACGACAGAGTTGACAGTAAAGAGGCCAGCTTGGGGCTGTGCGTGCAGTTCCTGTATTGTCAGCTTTGGTTCTATTTGTGCTACGCATTGTAGGTGCAATTCATGGATTATCATTTGTGTATGATTGAATCATCACAACAACAATTGATTTGGATGTTTGAAGGGAAAATTTGTTTCAAATGGTTGTGATGCATGTTTAGGTGTAGAATCCGGTACGTCAAGGTTGATGACTGCATGCATGTTTTATATCTTATATTGTCTAATATGATCAAGTGTTCATGGGTCCTGTTCCTTATTTACTAGCTACAAATGAGGCGGTACCCTTCTATTTAAAGGTTGACAGAGGAAGGTCTCTCATAAGCTGCAGGCGAAAGGGTGGATGGTCAGACTGGTGGCCGGATAACTTAAGCTGACACCTTTGGTATCGCAGTTCAGTGTCTCAGCATGAAAGCAGAGAGTGGCAGTGTCCCAACTGAGCAGCTTGAATCGTGTGATTTAAATTAATTTGGTATCAATAGTGATGAAAAATGCCTTTACTGGAAATTAGGTCAAATGGGCACTCTTCCTTTTTTCTAGATGACGACATTAATTGACGCTTCAATGCTTGAAAACACTATCTTCTATTTAGTTGCCGACGATGCTGGGATCATACCTAGATCAACTCCAGCCAAACTATCAGTCATTAAATATTACACAAAGAGCAAAATAGCAAAAAGCACAAACGTGTATCCCATTAGATGAAGTCATGAAGTTCATGACAAATATACCAGTTATACGTTACGTTTGTCTCAAATTAATTGCCGAACCGAGGACTTAGGATATAAATTAGATAGCTTTTGGAGTAAAAAAAGGCCGATAATTACTTATTAGAATGATTTTTTGTAATATTAATTTTCTCTTCAAATCTTGAATAAATTAGCTTATATATGTCTGTATAAAGTCAGTAACTAGTGAATTCGAGTTCTTATACTTTAAATATTGGACTCAAATGGACTTACTAAGTGCAGCCACAAAGCAGGCTGCAAATCAATTAATCGCCTATGGGAAAATTGTTTTCTCGAAATGAAGTCTATAAACGTTATTAACAGGGCTCGACACCCATTACATGTATCACACGACCCTAATTTCTCATTTGTTCATTTCACCGACAAAATATAGGTCACTCACTTTCTCGCAAGTCCAATACAAGTGATGAATGTAATCATCTTTATAATTCAGGCACGGAGAGCAGACAGAAGCATTTAGAATGTAAAAATTTCACTAATCCTATATAAACATGTTCACTAATCCTCTAAAAAAACATGTTCACTAATCACTTGTGTGTTACTCTGCAAACAACCAAAAGCTGAGGAATCTTATTGATAGTTAACCTTAGAATTTAGGGTTAGCGTTTTTAAAATTTAGGGGTTTCGAGTGAAGAACTTATATTAACGGAAAATGGTCTTCTATCATAGGCTTCATTGTCATTGTAAAAGTTTTGTCACATTCCCTCGTGGTAAGGGCGCCTGCCAGCTCGGGCACCCACAAAACTCACCTCGACCAAACCCTAATTGTTTGGGTTCAGTACCGATATAAGGGGGTTTGGTTTTTAGGAAACTACATACCCACTTTATAATGCTCGGATCTAATTTTGGAAATCAGATACCAGATACTTGGTTCCCATAATGAAAAATGTTTTTTAAACAAATTTATTTACTATGGTTTAAACTTTGTCATAGAAGATGTATGTGCATATAGACAAAATTAATATGTTTTCCATTTTTTTTGTATTAACCTAATTAATCTCATTTTTTTTGTTAGATAGTTGTTTCTAATTTAATTTTTCATGGTGTCATCTAATTTAATTTTTCTAACATAACCAATTTTTAAATGGTTGAGTTTGGGTTTGCAAAATACTAAATAATTGGGTTTGTGTTCGGATAATAAAAATTTAAATGGTAAATTGACGGGTTGGCATGTAGGTTGAAGGTAATTAGCAGGTTTGATATTAACAATACTCTACCAAACTCGACTAATAGGCACCCCTATCCCCCAGCAAATCTCAGGATAAATTTTTAAAAAATTCAAAATATTAGTTGGGATATACCTCCATTTTTCTAGAAAGAAAAAAGGATCAAACCAAATCGGTTGAGGGGGTCACCACCATACTGGCTGGCTTCTCAGCACATGAATAAAACATCATAAGTTCAAATTATAAATCATTATTCCAAAAATTTTATTTTAATTCTAAAATTTATTTTGGGGGCTTTTTCGATTGATAGATTTTGACAGAAAAAGGGAAAAATGTTTAATTTTTAGAAAATTGGGATGTTTAGATTGAAAGAAACTAGGTCAAGATAGAAAACATAATTCCATGAGGTGGGCTCCAACCGAAAAGGTCTTCACACAAGATTTCCCCACAAAACTTGTAAGGAAATATAAAAAATATGAAAATGGACCGTGATTTTCCTTTTCTATTGTATTTTTTTTCTTTAATCTTTTCTTTTCTTTCTCATAAAATCTATCAATCCAAATAAAGCCTCAGACAACTTTGGCATTCACTAATTGTTTTAGTCAAAATTCACTCAACAGCCCTCACGCTGAGAGACAGAGTGCTTTCCGGCAAGCCCTACTAAAAATATTAGATTTTCTCTGTTCTTTTAAAAATTGGTGTGGATAAAAATTAGTACTTTTGTCCACTTCTTTTTTAGGCACGGCAAAAACTATGGAGAAACTATTATCTAGGTTTTATAATTGAAGAACATTTTTTGACATATATATGTCAAAAAATATATATGTCTATACAAAGTCTACAAACAACCAAAAGCTGAGGAATCTTATTGATTGTTAACCTTATATTTCAACACTTCCCCTTAAACTTGTTTTATAATACTAAGTGCGTTTCTCAATCTGATAAAATCTTCTTTCTTCAATGGCTTAGTGAAGATGTCAGCAATTTGATCTTGAGACTTCACATATTCCAGTTTCACATCTTGTTTCGTAATGCATTCTCTTATGTAATGATATCGAGTATCGATGTGTTTACTCCGATCATGATACACTGGATTATTGGCTAAAGCTATTGCTGACTTGTTGTCGACACGAATCTCTGTTGGTTCCATTTGTGACATGTTCAATTCCTTCAATAAATTTCGGAGCCAAATTGCATGACTAACACATGTTGTAGCACCAACATATTCATCTTCACATGTTGAGAGAGTGACAATTGGTTGCTTCTTTGACATCCAAGTGAAAGCGGTGTCTCCTAGGAAAAACACAAAACCATTTGTGCTTTTTCGATCATCGTTATCTCCGGCCCAATCACTGTCACTATATCCAACGAGCTTGCAATCATAAGAAACTGAATAATATATGCCAAAATCTATTATACCTTTGAGATAGTGAAGAATTCTTTTTGCAGCCTTAAAATGAGTAGTTGTTGGAGTCTCCATGTAACGACTCACAAGTCCTGTTGCGTAGAGAATATCGGGCCTTGTACAAGTTAGATATCGCAAACATCCAACTAGACTCTTAAAAAGAGTTGGATCTTCCTTTTCTGCTTCATCATCTTTGAACAACTTGATTCCGCACTCCATCGGTGTGCTTGTTGGGTTGCAATCATCCATCTTGAATTTCCTGAGGATCTCCTTTGTGTAGCTTTCTTGCGAGATAAAAATCCCATCTTCCATCTGCTTGACTTCAATGCCGAGGTAGTATGCCATCAATCGAATATCTGTCATCTCGAACTCCATTGTCATTTACTTTTTGAAATCTTTGAACATGCTAGGGCTACTTCTAGTGAATATCAAATCGTCCACATACAAGCACACGATCAAAACATCTCCATCTTTGATTTTAAAATAGAGGGCATGTTCATATGGACATTCGATAAAGCCATTATGATGAAAATACTTGTCAATTCTGCTATTCCAGGCACTGGGAGCTTGCTTCAATCCATAGAGAGCTTTCTTCAACCTCAGAACTTTGGATTGTTGTCCTCTGACTTCATAGCCTGGTGGTTGCTGAATGTAGACTTCCTCTTCAAGATCTCCATTTAGAAAAGTAGACTTTACATCCATCTGGTGAATCTTCCACTTGTTTTGAGCTGCTAAAAAAATAATCAGTCGCACAGTTTCTAAGCGTGCAACAGGAGCAAATACCTCATCATAATCAATTCCAGCTTTTTGACTATAGCTTTTGGCAACTAGCATTGCTTTGTACTTTTCGACTTCTCCTTTTGCTTTCTTCTTTGTTTTGTAAACCCATTTGACACCAATTGGCTTGTGTCCTTTTGGAAAATTAGCGAGTTCCCATGTATCATTCTTTTCAATGGTTTTGTTTCATCATCCATTGCATTTCTCCATTTTCCATCTTGCGTAGCTTCTTGGAAGTTCACTGGTTCACAATCAGCAAAAAGGCAAAAAAGATTGATATTTTCATATCGATCAGTTACCTCATAGAGATCTTCAAGACTTCTTATGCGTTCTTCATTTCTTTCAGCTAGGAAAGATGGCGGTGAGTTTCCTTCATCACTTTGTATTGGTGAGGCAGGTGGTATTACATGCTCTTGCTGTTGTTCACCTAGTTGCTCCACCAGTGCTTGTTCTATTTCATCAATCTCAGGAAAGAAATTGAATTCGTCTGTGGAAGAGTTGAACTCCCATTCACCTTCTTCATCGAACATCACATCTCGGCTGATCACAATCATCTTGTTGTTTGGATTGTATAGTTTGTACCCATTTGAATGAATAGAATAGCCGATGAAGATATATCTTTCACTTTTGTCATCAAGCTTCGTTCTTCTTTCATTTGGTACATGAACATGGGCTACACTTCCAAATACTCTAAGATGAGAAATTTCGGGCTTCCATCTACTCCATGCTTCTTGCGGTGTCTTTCCCCAAACACTTCTTGTTGGAGATCGGTTGGACAGGTAGACTGCTCTATCCACTGCTTCAGCCCAAAATTCTTTCGGCAAATGTTTGCTTTTGAGCATGCTTCGTGCCATATCAAGGATGATTCTATTTTTTCTTTCTGCAACACCATTTTGTTGTGGAGATCTTGGAACAGTGAGAAAACGCCGAATTCCACTTGTTGCACAAAACTCTTGGAATTCCTTTGAAGTGAATTCTCCTCCACGATCTTATCTCAATGCTTTAATCTTCCAACCACTTTTATTCTCCACAGCAGCTTTGAATGTCTTGAATACTTAAAAGATTTTTGATTTCTGCTTCAAGAAATATACCCAAGTTTTTCTTCAAAAAATCATCAATAAAAAGAAGGAAGTAGTTATTTTTACCGAGAGAGCTTTGAGTAATTGGCCCACACACATCAGTATGAATAAGCTCTAATCGCTTCTTGGGTCTTGATTCTGATTTCTTGGGAAAACTATTTCTTAACTGCTTTCCAAGTAAACACCCTTCACAGAACTGATCTGGATGTTTGATGCAAGGTAGTCCTCTTACCATTCTCTTCTTCGATAATAGTTCCAAACTTCCATAGTTGAGGTGCCCAAATCGAAGATGCCATAACCAAGATGCATCTTTGTAACAAGCTTTCAAACATTTTGCAACATCATTTTGAATATTCAAAGGAAACAATCTATTCTTTGACATTTTTGCTTTGGCAATTAAATCTCCTTTGACATTTTTTATAATGAGACAAAAATCTTTCGAGAAAAACTCATAACCTTTTTCTAAGAGTTGACCCATACTCAAAATGTTGCATGTCATATCAGGCACATGATAGACATCAGAAATTAACTGATGACTACTATCTTTAGCACGAATAAGGATGTTACCTTTTCCTGCTACTGATACTTCTGAATCATCACCAAAGGAAACATGGCCAGTCACTGATTTGTTGAGGTCCACGAGCATACTTCTTTTTCCACATAGATGGTTGCTTGCACCAGTATCAAGGTACCAAATACTTCCTTCATCTTCAACATTAGTTCTGTAGGATAGTAGCACTATCTCCTCTTCGATCTTTGCTTCTACATAATTGGTCTTTTCTTCAACCTTACTTCTGGAGGCTCTACAATATGATGCATAATGCCCATATTTTTGACAATTATAACATTGAACTTGAGATTTATTGTACCTTGTGTTTGGATTGCCTCTTCCACGACCTCTTGTAGAACTTTCAC
>JAVDBV010085689.1:0-18807 GCA_032619315.1 Piper longum | reverse complement strand
CACAGCTCATACACGTGACCGGCATCGACTCAGTACACGTGTTCTGAAATACACCCAACTCGAACCGACGGCTGAACCGATCGGCTAACGACTATAAAACATGTGACTCGAATCACGGTGACACCGGGAACAACCGGCGTTGGTCGAAAAAACTCCTTGAAGTCGGCCGTTCGCTGCTCTGTTTTCTTCTTCTTCTTCTCCGGCCAACACCTTCCTCACTTCACGATTTTTTTCCGACGGATACGACGACGAACTCAGACGATCCTCGGTTTGGGTTGGAAGTTAACTTTTAGGAGTTCAACTTGGACACCACCTCAGGGCCGGGAACGAGGCGTTGGTCGGGAAAAATCCTTGAAGTCGGTCGTTCACTGCTCTGTTTTCTTCCTTTTCTCCAGCCAGCAGCTCTTTGACAGGATTCCGGCGATGACGATGACGATCTCCGGCGACCCTTTGTTTGGGTTTCAAGAAAACTTCTCCTTCTTCACTTTGGATACCACGGTGACACCGGGAACGATCGGCGTCAATCGGAAAATGACCGCGAACTCCAACCTTCACCGCTCTATTCCTGCCCAGTCCGACCAGCGACTGCTTCCCCTTTCGATTTTTTCTCCGGCAACCATGGCGACGAACTCCAGCGATCCTCGGTTTGGGTTGTACTCTCCCTTCTTCACTTTGGGCACCACGTCGGGGCCTGGGACGACCGGCGTTGGTCGGGAAAAATCCTAGAAGTCAGCCGTTCGCTGCTCTGTTTTCTTCCTCTTCTCCGGCCAGCAGCTTCCTCACTTCGCGATTTTTTTTTCCAACGGATACGGCGACGAACTCCGGCGATCCTTAGTTTGGGTTGTAGGCTTACTCTCCCTTCTTCACTTCGGGCACCACGTCGGGGCCTGGGACGACCAACGTTGGTCGGGAAAAATCCTTGAACTCCGTCTTTGGCTGCTTTGTTCCTGTTTTTATCTGCAAAGGAAAAAATAAAGATGACGATCTTACAGTGATTTCGACTCTCCGGCAGCAGCGTCTAGTGAAGTAGGGCTCCACAATAGACTCAAAAAGGCACAAGCTTTCTTCCTTTCTTCATGGCAGCATCATTTTCTTCATGTGGGAGACGGGGGAGATGAAACCTTGTTCCTTCTTCTATAGCTCTGGCGTCTTCTCTCTAGTAGCAAACACAAGCCTTTTCTTTTCTCTAAAAATTTTCTCCCCCTCTTCTCCAGCAGAAACACCCGGTTTTTATAGAATTGGGATAATTCCTCGGTGAGAAATTTCCTCCGGCAGTTATAAAACAGCGTCTACCTCTTCTTCTGACAATTCTTCCTCCGACAATTTTGGAACCGTATAATTAATTCCTTTGTAATTTACAGGAAATTATCCCTGTTAATAATTAAATACAACCTCTATAATTTATTCATGTGATCGAATAAATATGTGCGAACACTTATTTCGTGGCATTGTATTAAGTTGGCTTCGATCGTACATATGCATATGAGGAGTCGCCCGCTCGATGGCTTGGATGGAAGTTTGCCCCTTGGTTTCTGGAGCACCTCTCTCCTTCGACGTCATCAAAAGCTTGTGTTCATTCTTTCTCGACAAAAGAGAAAGCTTGCTTTCATCTGAGTGACCTAATAGAACTTGCTTTCATCTCTACAATATAACCGAGCTGGACTCGAAAGGGCACGCTCCCTTTCCTGCTGGGGATAGGAAGAGCGAGATTGCTACCACAAAACAGTCATCAGCTGCCCTGAGCAACCAGAACCGTTGCAGTTTGCACCCAACCATTCGGCAAGGTTAATTAAAAAATGGCTAGCACGAAACGGATACCTAATTCTACACCTCAGACAACACACGAGAAGACCGTGATTGACGCCCGCCAAAAACCCTTACAAGGAAGATGTTGGCATTGGCCACCTACATGTCACCTGTGAAGTCAGAATTTGAACCCAACTCGCGACTCATGTCAACAGAGAAAGTAAGATAGCATGCACATCTGATCCTCCTTTCTTTTAGTTTTCATGTACAGGACCCAGATACTCGTTTCATTATTCAACCTTTCTGATAATCCATAACGGCAATGCAGCGGATAGAAGCGATATAAACTAGCTCATCAACGAATGCCCAAAGTCAAACCTAAAATTATTTAGTCATGCAGTGACTCAACGTCCAAATAAAGATTTTTGCAAAACCAAATGTGTTCAGCAATTATGCAAAATCAGAAATGTGTGCACTTGTAGAAGAACAAGATAGTAGTGCTAAATATTATGAAACATCAAAAGGGCCAAAATCTGCAATAGCCGTAGAGTCTCTCTCCAGAAACAAAACTCCATCGAAGGAGCACGAAGTTGATCACAATTTAGCCGCATCTCACGCCTTCCTAGGTGCCAATTGGGTATCCGGCTACAAAAAAAAAAAAACATAAAAGCAGAAGTCAGCATAGCCATTACCTTATATGCGCTCAAACATTTACAAACAACTATAAAACATTGTCAAAAGGACAACAAGAATTGTCTCTTTGCGCAGAAAACTACCCCCTCGTCCGTGGCCATTTATATCTTTTGCTTGCTAATTACTAATTTTGTTAAAATATATATTTATTGCAACAAACAAAGTTGCCACATTATAATTTGCATACTTAAGACAATAAAATAATTATCATTGTAACCTAGCAAAATAATCATGGTCTTGCTAGCTCTAGGTGAATCACCAACTTTCTTCTGTTGTTCTTAAATGCAGCACAATGCAAACATTATGAGATTAATCCCCTTAACATTCCTAATTAGCCCTCAACGTACACGCTCTTGCTACAATGTAGCATAGTTACACTTACAGGCTGCATATAGCCATATATACATGTCAAATTATCCCACAGAAAGAAACGAAAGAAATGTGTTTTACCTCCTTTTTCACGCTTTCCTCCTTTTCAGACAAAATCATCTCAATGTGGCATGGGCTGGACATGTAAGCTGGTTGAGAATCAAAACGTCAGTGCCCATTTCAAAAAAAACCCTAAACAAAAGCATGCAAAGGCAGATTTGAGTTAAATAACACTTACGATTGATTCTTCCATGAGCACGATAAGTCCTACGCCTCTGTTTTTGAGCCTGATTAACTTGAATGTGACTAACATACAATGCATCCACATCTAGACCTTTATCCTGCATAATGAATATTTTTCGCAAGTCATTAACAATATATAATGCCTAACCACCAGACTTCAAAATAAGTAGCGTTACAATAATTTAGAAAGGGAAGAACATGCCTCGGCATTGCTCTCAGCATTTTTTAATAGATCAAGGATGAACTTGGCAGACTTGGCAGGCCATCTCCCTTGCCCATTAGAATGCCTTGACTTTGCCTGTGCAGTTCGACCAACACCACCACAGAACCTTCTAAAGGGTATTGCCTGCTTATGGGCAATGACATCCTCTAAATACCTCTTGGCCTTGGCCAATTGGAGCTTACGGATGGCATGAGCAGTCTCTCGAGTATTCTGAAAGCCAAACACGCACAACAAAAAAAATGAATGTAATGGGAAATAAAGACATGCAACATGAATAACATTTCCCCACCTCAAGGCTTTTTCTGTGTAACAATTAAATTAAAAACACATAATTGCCATAAAATATGAACGTCATTCAATGCAAAGATACATTTGGGGAATAAAACAAGTTTCACCATTGAGACAAATCATCACTAGGCAATTCTTTTAGTACACGGTAAATGATATAAGTAGGTGAGCATCAACACTAAAAAAATTCTTAAACCTGACCAACAGACAATTTTCACAATGGCCAAATAATGATCCTTTCGCATGAAATTAACCAAAAAAATACAACTAACTAAAACAGCAATGTTATTTCCACAAGCACAAACAAATCAACAAAGCGTAAAACTTCTAGCAGAAAAGAAATATTAAAATTAGCTAAAATAAACAAATTAACAAGAATCAGAACACTGACCTTGAAATGAACTCTCAAATTAGATCCACGTGACTTGCATGCTGACACAAACAACACCCAAACTTAGACAACCCATCAAAATTTGCACATAAATTAAGCAAGATATACCTGTAACATACACCACTCACGCAATAAAGCAATCAAACCACAACGAAAAGGCAGTACGCACAAAATTTTGGTGCTTACATTTGGTAGGATTGTTAGGCTCTCTGGAATACTTCACCTAACAAAACAAAGTGCTAGCTACATCAAGCTCAAAATTTGACAAGAAACGTAAGTGTGACCACGGAGAAGAAAGAGAAGGTTGAGAGTCGAACCATGGCTGCTGCTTCGGCGTAGAGGACGACCTCGCCGCGAAGAAGAGAGAGGCGGTCGTAGGGGAGGAAGGGGTGGTAGGAACCAGGTGCAGGTAAAACCAAAACCCTAATGGGCTTCGATCAACGACGGATCCTGGTCAATTTTTGTCGCTCCGATTAAGGCCCAAATGGAAAGGCCCATTTATTTATCTCGACATATTTACAACAAAAAAATCATAATGATTACTTTAAAACCATAATTTCTTTTCTTTTTTTAGCGTATATTATTTACATTTTGCAAAAAAAAACACAAAAACGTATTATATATAACTTGTTATATGGACTATTACGATTTGAGTTGGAAATCACGGGCGCTGTGTTACTGAAATAAAAAAACAGAAATACATATAAATAATATTTATAGTGTATTAAATAATGAATATAGTGTATTAATAGTTCATTTTTTAAAGCTTTTCTTTTTCTTTACTTGAAATTGAAAAGTAAAAAAAAACAAAAATTCAAGTTGAAATATTATTTTTTTAAGTTAATAAACCACATTTCCATAAATGACACCTCAACTTGCTTGACTTGAGATTGAGTTTTATAAGTTTTTGTTATTTGGGATTCTGGGTCACCAAGAATAAACTATGATAACCAAAGTTTATTGCTAGAGTTATTCATGGGCAACTAAGCTTAAATTGGATGTTGGGTTTACTAAAAAAACTCGATTTGAAGTTTTACACTTTTATTACTCGATCTTAAATGAACCACGAAACCAGGTTTGGTCTGGTTTTACTTATATATATATATACATGTGTGTATGTACAGTTTTTTTTCATAGTTTTATTTTTCCTTATCCATTACCGAAAAGGCTCTGAAGCCTAGAATGAATTAGATATCAATATGTGCTTCATTCAACATTCGATGTCTTATAATTTTAATATGAACAAAATTCGGCTCAGTTCACTTGACAATCACCTTACAATCCAAGCACATAAAACTCTAGGAGCTAATGAAATTGTGCATTTAATATTTATTATTTCACCGTAAATTTATTGCTAATAAGATAACACGTAATGATTATAAGTTGTAAAAAAAATAATCAGTGATAAGACTCAATGAGTAAGCAGAAATACATAAATAAAAAAATACAATTAATTATCGAAATTTCAAAGTTGGCATCAAGAGTATTCAATGGGTAGTGATTTAGTAATAAATAATTAGATTTTGCGGTCATATTAGCTATGAGGCCTCACAAATGATTACCACTCAAGTTGTAAATATAGGGTGGACAATGAATCATATAAAAGTTATAGAAATATAATTTATATTAAAAAAATAAAAACTAATCTAACGATGAAATCAAACTTATAAATAGGGGTGTAAACAAGCCAAGCCTGCTCGCGAGTTTTTTGTATTCGGCTCAGCTCGGTTTGGCTCGTGTTCGTTAATTTTGTGTTCGGAAAAATATTTGGTTCGAATAGATAAGCAAAAGAGTGTTTGGCTCAACTCGGCTCGAAACTTGAATTCGACGTGTTTAAATTCAAAAAAATATTCGACTCGACTCGACTCGACTCGTAAATATTATTGAGTTTATATTAAACTTATATAATGTTCAAAAAAAAATTGATCATATATAAATTAAGCACATAAACATTCATTAGGTTTGAGCTCGGTTCGAACCAAACTCAAACACCATAAATTTTAGATAAACTTACTCATTTATATTAAAGCTTATTTTATATCAAATTAAATTTAATTAAATTTATATACGACTCGACTAAGTTCGTTTACGCCCTTACTTATAAATACGCAATTATAAATCCAGGCCAAATCGCAACTCGATCCAGGGGCACGTATATATCCCTATCTTCCAAACACAGGATCATCTAAAGGCCTGACCCGACTTCAAGGGCGCGAAGCAAGCTGCGATGGAGATGCAAGAGGCCGACTTCGATCGCCTCCTCTTCTTCGAGCACGCCCGCCGACTCGCCGAGTCCCAATACGTCAAGAACCCCCTCGACGCCGACGTACCCCTTTCTTCCCACTTCCCTTTCTTTCTTTCTTTCCTTCTTTCTTTGTTGTCACTTGTCAAAATTATCGTCTTCGAATGTCTTGTTTGTGTTTTGATTTTTGTGCTTTTTACTTTTGCAGAACTTGACCAAATGGGGGAACGCGCTGTTGGAGCTCTCCCAGTTCCAACAACAGTCCGAGAGCTTCAAGATGGTGCAAGGTATCGCCGCTGCTCTAATTTGTTAACTATGCTGTTCTGATTATAGGGTGTGTGTGTGTGTGTGTGTGTGTGTGTGTGTGTGTGTGGGGTGTGTGTTTATCTATTTGTTTCAGTCTTTTCAGGTAATTATGCTGTGATGTTGAATCTATACCTATTGTTGTTAGAAGGGAAAAAGGTGGAGAAGAAGAATGTTGGCTTAAAAAAATAAGAGAATTATGGATATTTTTTTTCTTATGAGGATAATTACTTGAATCCTACTTGTAGTCTAACTAAACTCACGTAAAGCATTGATAATTTCATTAGAGGTGATATTGATCATTCTGAACTATTTAATAAACAAAAGCTAGTATGTTTGTGGTTAATCTGTTCAAGGAACATTTGTGCATGCAGAAGCCATTTCGAAGCTGGAGGAGGCGCTGCAAGTGCAACCGAATAAGCACGATGCGCTCTGGTCTTTGGGTAATGTTTACACCTCTCAAGCTTTGTTGAATCCGGACCTTGACGTGGCTAAGAGTAATTTTGAGAAGGCCACTTCATTCTTCCAGCGCGCATTAGATCAGGTGCTTGACCTGTCATTTTTTCTTTTGCATTTTTTCGCGGTTTGAAAAATGTCTCTTTTTTTACATGGCTGTGTCATAAATTTTAAATGTAGAAGTAATTGATTAGTGACATTAAGTCCATGGTGCTGACCTCAATCTAGTTAGGATGATGATGATGATGCTTTTTTTATTCATTCTTATGTGTATAATGCAGTTAGGATGATGGTGATGATGCCTGTTTTATTCATCTTATGTGTATCATCTAGTTTGCATGATGATGATGATGCCTATTTTATTCATTCTTATGTGCATTATGTAGTTAGGATGATGATGATGATGATGTATGTTTTATCTATTCTTATACCTATCATGCATAACGGCAACTGATTGTTTCATATTTCTGTCTTTTGTTGTCTGCCTTGTTTAAAGATACAAAAATTAGGGTTTTAAAATTTTTTGTCCTTCTTCGTTTAGGATCCTGGTAACGAGCTTTATCTCAAATCATTGGAAATGGCAGCCAAGGTATCATTTCCTTTCATTGTTCTCTTAAACTTCTACTTCTCCAAAATAATTTTTCTTTATAGTATAAATGTGTTGATGATATCTTCTCGAGTAAAAGTAGTTATTCTGTATCTTTTATGAGTTATAATTTTTCATTGTCTTCCTATGCTGTTTATTGTAAATCTATGCCATCCAAGGCTATTGTGGGACTCGGATTTGACTTTTCATGAAATCTTATGGTAATGCATCATTGTATATTCATTGGCTGTTGTTAATATTTGACGTTGTTTGGTTTACATTTTTTATCTAAAATAAGCCTACCCTGTTAAAGCGGAAATCAAGTACTTTTCCATTTGTCTTAAATTGTTTGTAATTTGCTGTTAAAGATGGTTTCCCATTTTTGGTGGTATGAATTGGACGAAAAAAAAACTTTGCAGGCCCCTGAGCTGCATGCAGAAATTCATAGTCAAGCTACAACCAAACGAACTCTCTCAGGAGGTCCTTCTGCTTCACGTGCAAAGGTAACATTTTTATATTGGACATCTATTATCACAGTGGGGGACATCTTTTTGTTTTTTATTGCATTTATATAGCACATTCATGCGTGAGCTGCTCATGCCATTGTTAGCTCCTAGCGTTTTGAACCAATCCTTACAATGCTTATGTTATTGCTGTCAGCTGTAAGTATGATTGAAATATACGAGCTTTGGCCCTTTTTTCTGTCCCAATATGCCAACTCTTCAAGCTATAGCTCTTTTCATTTTCGTCTTCTATCCACAGGGATCTAACAAAAAGGAAAGCAGTGATCTGAAGTATGACATATTGGGGTGGGTTATCCTTGCTGTGGGCATAGTTACATGGCTTGGAATGGCCAAGTCTCACGTTCCTACACCACCTCCCAGATGAGGATACAACTTGGACATCGTTGGGTGGTATGTGATTGGGAATAGAAGATCTGGTCAAAAGTTTGATAGCTTCTTTAAGCTTTATCACTGGCTCCCTTTTTGCGCAAGTATTTGCCTTCAATATCATTATTATTTAATAATATTCTTTAGTTATTACAGTTTTCCTATACCCTTAAATTGACAGCATGTTCAGTATATTGTCACTTAAATAGCGTGGTGATGCTCCTACTTCGCTTTGAATTTTCATACCGAATGAGCCATCGTAAATGATTATTGAGCTACTCATTCTTTTATGATCCCATCTAAGTTTTGGTTTGCGCAAAATTAAATGGGCTTGTTGCTAGTGTCTTAACTTTTATAGTTCTGTCCTGTCCTTGTAAATGCAGTTATGGCTTGTTTAGTGGAATAAAATGCTTGTTTTAAAAAATGTAAATTATATCTTTCTCTGGAAGCCTCCATGGATGTATACGCTGACACTCCGATTGGATAATGTCGTGAATGCTTGCCTTCGTTGTGGCCGTGGCCTGTTTTCATGATGGTTGCTAGATATAGTGTAACTGGGTAAGTGGTTACGGACTCATGGATCCCTGTTTATATGAGCCTGATCAGTTTGACTGAATTTCATCGCGTACCAACACCCTACCAGGTTTGCAAGTAAGCGGCAGGAGTAGCGAGAGAGTCACTCCTAAAATGGTAGTACTTTTTGATAATCTACGGTTGTAGTAGTCTTGTAGCGGGTATGGTGTATAGCAGTGCTAGTGTATGCTAAGAGGCAACTATAAAAATTTATTTACCAAGAAGTTTCAAAAAAAAAAAAAAAGTTTGTACGCTAATTGAGTAAATAGAAGTGTGGTTAAATTTTAATCAAAAGTTATGGTTTTAGCTCAAACTCAAACAACTTGTTTTTAAACTAACGGCAACACACACTTCAACTAAGCTCGGCTCATCGACATGTCTAACACATCCATTTGTTGTTAAACACACGGCCCGTGCATCAAATTCCCTTGCTATCATATGTAGAAAGCTCATACTCGATTTAATTTCACTAATTGCCTTTTTTAGGTGATATTAACCAATTTAATTTCATATATCATATCCTAATTAAATTTGTTTGGGAAAAAAAATCTTGTTTTGAATGCTAAATTTCAATAACCTCTAAAAGCAAACGTACCGAACCATGGTTAGCGTCCCCACTAACTTGAGTTGCAAGCGTCACCTCCCTCCTCGTACGTTATAATATCTCAAACACTTCAAAAAAAAAAAACAAACAAACCTCTACAACTCCTCCCTCCCCATTTCGCGACTTCTCCCACCTCCAACGTCGCAAAAATGGTGAGCAAATCCTTCCTTGGATCCGCATTTTGGTTCGCTTCTATTGTTCGGGCATGGTTGATTTGTTGTTGTTTTTTCTCCGTTTTTTTTCGTTGTGTGGTGTTGTGTTTTGTTAAGTTTTTGTTGTTGTTGATGCTGTTTTTCTTTGTGTGTTTTGATTTGGTGGATAGGTGGTGGCGCAGAAGGTGAAGGAAGCCGAAATTACGGAGCAGGACTCGCTGCTATTGGTGAGATTTTTCGTGTGTTTGTTGTTGTTGTTTTTGTTGTGTATGTGTGGGAAGATATTATTGTTTCGTGATTCGTGTATTGTGGTTGAATTGTAGTCGGATTTTGATTGAATGCGTTGCGTTTTGTGTTTTTTTTCGTCATCTGTTTGGTTTGTTTCTAGCATTATTTTACGGTAAGGTTGAGTAGAGTTTTGCAGCATTGACGCTGCGTTTTATCTGTTTCAGAAGATTCATTGTGTGTTGATTGCATGAGCAGTTTTTGAGAGTAGTCGAGCTGTGTTTGAGTAGATTGCCTCGGTTCATGCACAACCGCTGTTTGTTTACTTCCCGATTTGAGATTCTAGTCTACCTAATGATAATGTGTTATGTATCTTGTTTGTCGATTTGAGATTGTCGCCGGATTAATGTTAGCGTTGGAATGTCGTGTTAGTTGTTTCCTTAGTAAGCTTGACTTGAAGTTGCAACGTTGATGCGGCGATTTCTACAATTGTGAGAATTCGCTCTTCACCTATTTATCGTTATTCAATTGGGATTTATTGTTCACATATTTTTGAAAAGAAAATTTTATAAGTTTGTTACAGATCACTTTAATTCTATGTTTTATGAGTAGTTGGAAGTTGGAACCTCATTTAGTTGCGGTTTTGTCATGGGTATTTCACAAATTGGCAGTTTTATTTGTCTTTATTACTGTGTATATGATTGTTTTATTTTTTTGTGCCAATTCAATTATCAGGCGCGAAACCTGCTTCGGATTGCCATTTTCAACATCAGCTACATCAGAGGCCTTTTTCCAGAAAAGTACTTCAATGATAAATCTGTTCCAGCTCTGGGTCAGTTTGTCCTTTAGAGTTTTCCCCCCCCAAGCTAAAATAATTCCTGTGAAGTCACGAAAACAAGTACATGGCCTGAGTAAATCAATACTTTTCTTTTCTTCTTGTTTTTTCTGACAGAGATGAAAATAAAAAAACTGATGCCAATGGATGCTGAATCACGCAGGCTGATTGATTGGATGGAAAAAGGTATTTAAGGAAGTGCGAGATTTAATAAGGATTTTTTATTTGGTATAATGATATGGAAGAAGTGGGTGGTGAAAACTGTCGTACACATCTTATGCTTCAGAAGGAAAGTTCAATTCATATTCTTGGTCAATTTTGAGTTCTAGTCAAGTGAGGAGCAATTTCATTGTCATGTCTATGATATTGTGAGCCAAGGAAATTAATATTTATCGAAATTTGTTGTCTCTCACCTGCATCTGAATTTCAGAACTAGTTCATTCGTTAAGCGCCTCATGTATTGATGTCTGCAATTCATTTCATGCATTTATGATAACATTCTATTGGATTTAATCACTTTCGTATTTTTTACCTGTTTCTTACCAGTTGAGAAAAATGGCCACATTGATTGCTCCTTGAAATGATGGTTACTTCTTGGTTTCTTGTCTCTGCAGGCGTCTATGATGCTTTGCAGAAACGATACTTAAAAACCCTCTTGTTTTGCATATGTGAATCAGCAGGTCACATGATCGAGGAATATTCATGTAAGTTGCTTATGGGCATTAACAAGCTAGAGCCATAGTGAGTGCAGAAAACAATATGTTTCTCATGTTTTTGTCTCAGACAATTCTACAACTTTTTGTTTGTATATGGTCCTTTGTGGTTGTAATGTCTATTTCAGTTTGATAACCTAGTTCTAACGGCTGCAAAATTATTGAGCAGTTTCTTTTAGTTACTCTTGTGGAGAAACTGACGAGGTATCCATGAACATAACTCGAAAACAAAAAGGAGGAGGCACATCTCGGTCGAACAGGATGGAGATAACGCCAAATCATATGAGGTATTGAATTTAATGACACAAGAACACTTTGTTTCATATGATACTAAAATACTTTAGGAGTTCAGCTTGCAAGATGATTCGTACACTTGTTCAGCTGATGAAAACTCTGGATTGCATGCCTGCCGAGGTAACAGAAAGATAATAAATCTGAATAGTCATTTTTTTAGTGTTGTTATAATATTTCTAACTTACTGTTATATATTATAACAGCGTACAATTCTGATGAAGCTGTTATACTATGAGGACACAACGGTGTGTAGAATTCTATTCTGTTTTCTACTGCTTTTTTATTTATGTCGAATTGCTGGAAGTCGTATGATTTTAGTGCTCCTGCTAAGCTTGATACTGCACAATGTGATTAACCTATACAATGAAGCAAATATTCAACTGCTGAAAATGATAGTATTGTTGGTTATGAACTTGTGCTGTCATTTAAGTACTGATCCTTCTCTTACCCACAGGTCAGTTTTGTGGTTAAGTAAGGTTTTCGTGAATATGTCTAATATTTCCAGAGCACATGGACAGCAATTTCTATTTTCTAGCTGAGCTAATTAGAGCATTGACAACTAATCATTGCAGCCATCGGACTACGAGCCTCCATTTTTCAGAAGCTGCACGGAACAAGAAGCTAATATATCATGGATGAAAAATCCTTTAGAATTGGAAGTTGGAAATGTCAATAGCAAGCACATTTTATTAGCTCTGAAGGTAAAAATCTCAAAATTTTAAGTAATTTGATTTCCTTAATTTTGCACGAAGGATTCTTCTACAGGTCAAGAGCGTCCTTGATCCCTGCGAGGATGAAGATGATGTTATGGAAGAGGAGGGTGACGTCAGCTTGGGCGAGGATTCAGTACAAGACGGTTCTTACTCTAGCGGTAGCGAGGTAAAGATTTTCAACGTGGCCAAAAGCAAAGAGGACGATGTTACAAGGATTGTAGGATTACCTTTGGAAAGAAAATGGCTAGGATCAGCAGGTTAATAAGAATTTGAATTGATAATAATTTTATATGAAAAGCTATTATTATTTATTAGGTTCATATCTTTAGTAATGTTCTTCTGAATTGAGAGAAAAGGAACAGGGCAAAAAAAAAGCCATATTATCTTCAAGTCCGCATGTTAAGCCTGATGGTTTAGGACGCTTCCTCCCTATTCTCATGCCCATGTTTCTGGGCATGAATTTAGCCAGGGGCAATAGTTGTCTCCTTGGTTGCCTCCCTTTGACCTTGTGCTATATACATGTTCAACGCATAACTCCAACAGTTTCAAACCTTGGTCATATAAAAAGGGCATGATTTTCTATGGAGCTTTATTCTGCCATTTGTCATTAAAGCTGATGATATACTCTAATTAAATATGTAGGTAAAAAAGGTTAATACGTTAGTTTTTTCATGATCTTATGCAGAAGCAACATTCAGCGGGAGATCAATACGTTGTGATGCCCATCGGTAACATCACTTGATCGTTTCTTTAATTTCATCATTTTTTGGACGGGACAATTCTAAACTTTGGTAGGTAAATCTTGTTTATGAAGACGATGGTGTGGGTTCTGATGGTTAGTGCAACGTACTAAACACTTTTCTTTTAAAGAAATGAACTGTAGGAATGGATGAAACTAAATTTGTGATTGCATGATGCGTTACTCCTTCAGATGATACGCAATACCCTGACGAAGACGAGGCGGACTTGACTTCAGTGAGAAAATGGCTGGCTACTAGAGAAACAGATACTATAGATATGGTCAATGTTCTTTCAGATTTTCCTAGTATTTCCACGGTAATTATTTTTTCTATTCTGTTGGAAACAATTGTTCAGATGACAAAAATCAACATTTGGCGTTGGTCTGGAGGGGCTTGAGTGTTGACTTTTGGAACTTGAAAGAGTCATAAAATGTGTAATTTTGTAATAGGGTGAAAGTTAAAACGCGACGTGTAATAGTAGCTTCTTTTCCCCTCCAAAGGTCCAAAAAGAATGTTAATGGTTAGTGAAATTGGGTTTATTTATTAGGACTGCCTGTATCGACTCAAAATCGTAGTTAGTTATGATAAGACAACGATTTTAGCATATATACTTGACAGTTACCCGTTTGTTCACTCTGCAGGTGTTAATTGAAGGTACTCACAGTAATTCCACTGCATGAGATAAAAGTTCACCGAATTCATATTTATCCCTCTCACCATAGTATATGAAAACGAACACAATTTTTCTATACTACATGGCAGGAATTATAGAGAAATTGATAAGAGAGGGGGTTTTGACTGCGGTCGAAAGGATGCATATGCGATTAATAAGACAATGGTATTCATTTGAATGCTTCTTTCTGTTACTACTCGATAGATCAATTTTCTTTTTGTAATTCTATCGAAATTATTTGCAGAAGCTTATGCCTTACATTAATTATGTCAAAGAAGAGATGGATGATTTAGAGATGATGAAAGAAGACGCTACTTCTAAAACTGGGGAAGACCACCATATGTACATGGAGGTAATTGGTTTTTGCGAAACTTGCCAGAAAATAGGATAACAGCATGCTCCTGCTATCTTATGTTTCCAGAATTCAATGCAAATCCCCTGCAGGCGTTGTATCATGCCCTTCCTTTGGAGTATGTGACGATCACAAAGCTGCAAAAGAAACTTAAAGGAAACACGAGCCTTCATACTGTACGGAAATTGGTAGATAAAATGACACTGGAAGGCTTTTTGGAGGCCAAAAGCAACGGAAAACTGGGTCAGTTCTACTTTGTATGAATCAAACACAAAGGTTGGCAACAATGCCATTTCTCAAAAAGCAAATTGGATACCGATAGTTTCACTGTTTTCCAGGCAAGCGTGTTATTCATTCAGAGGCAGCTGATAGAAAATTTGAAGAAGTCAAGAGAGCCTTAGACATGGTAATGACTTTTTAACTTTGTGGCCTGAAAGACTAATAGGAGATAGTGTTTAAGTTTATTGGATTGGCAAATGAAGGCTAATGTACAGTTCGCATCTTTGATTTTTTATGCTTTTGGACCAGGAGGTGGAGATTTACAAGAATTCCCTGACAAAATCTAATCCGACTAAATTTCCTTCATCATCAGGTTCGCGAAACATACTAGCCCTTTTTTTTCTTCTATACCAGATTCTACATGTCAATGTTTTTGTCAAGGAAATTCGTTTATGGAGTTGTAGCCATCCCTATTAATTCCATTTATCTCTGTGCTCTATGGAACTCATGTTGTCGTTGGGGTGTGAAAACTCATCTTACCGACGTACATCTTTTTTTGAATGCAGGATGCACAGAAAATAAAGAATCCATCTGTGGGGGCCTCCATTCCATTGGGTCTGATATAACTCGTTCACTGGGCAAATATGTGACCAACTGCAACCAGACGGCTGGCGCTAAGGGCAAAAATCCTGCAAAAACTACGCCATCGAGCAAGATGCAGGTCAGTGCGATAATTATTTTTCTGAGTAGTGCGATAGTTGCATTTGTCATATTTTTTTTATTGCCTAAAACATATCTATCTCTTCATAAGATTGTCCAGAATTTAGGCAGCTCCTAGCTTGAGTTTTTGAGTTTTTTTTTTCAATGAGTGAAACTTGCAAGTTTCTAAGGACTCCAAAATTGCTTGGAAAAAAAAATTGACATGATTGCTGCTTATGTGTATAAACAGCTTCCAGTAGCGTCAAGAGAAAGTGCTGCCCCAGCAGCTAATGTGAAAGGCTTACTAGTGCCCACCACCATGGAAAGTCGATCCACACAAGAGAAACGGATTAGGAAAGCAAGCATGGTAAGTAACTTCTTAACCATTGACTTGCATAATTTTTCTTGTTATTTATACTTGATGTGTTTGAATCGTGAACGGGCTGAGCCATTGTCTTTTCACGTTGTGATATTTATACTTGATGTTTATGATGCTTCCAACTCCAAATCAATGTCACAACCTGGATAGGTAGCATCAGGTCGCACAAAATTGCTTTAGTGAGCCTCTCTCATGTTGCCTGTTCAATTTTCGCGTTAGATTGAACATGAGAGAAGTATTTTTAGGCTAATGACTTCGGTAATGTCAAGTCACATATCATCGGCATATTTTTTGCCTCGTCATGGCTACTCTGTTTTTGTGGCTAATAAGAACTTAAAAACCCGGATATAATTACTGATGAGCTACTTTAACTCTTAACTTCCACAGGTGAAAGATCCAATTTCGCAGCTGGTGAAGCGCTTGAAAGTTCACGCCGCAGCTTGATGCCTCATGTTCAACTCACGGCCATATCTCCACAGCCACAATTTCCAGCTGTTAGTATGCAGGCAAAATTATTTTCCATTCCCACGAAAAAACGTAAATCCCGTTAACGAAATGAAGTCCAGAATATAGTTCAGCCGGTTGGGGCTTGGCATATCATGACCCAACTGATGGCACCTACTTTCAAAAAAAAAAAAAATATTCGGGTGGTACCTAAACTGTAAATCTTTTTTCTTCCTTGCGAAAAAATTAAAGCTTCCATGATATTAATGACTGATTTACTCAAAGTTACAGTGTTCTTGCGTATCTAAAAAATGAGATTTGCTATTGGTTATGGAATTACCCGTACTTTTATTATTCCTAAACTATTCTTTTCTCCTATGCGTCGTTTTTATTTTCCTATTTTGCCAATATACTGGGCTGTTGGCGCCATTCCTTCATTTATTTGTTGAACTAGATAGCAAGCAGGGAACCAGAGCAGCAGTGGTGATTAAAGACTACGCCTAAGCTCTGTACCTTAAAACCAAAATTTGCGTTAATCGTTACCTAGATATAACAATTATTATATTAAAATTTTTTTATGAGGAATTTAAAGTTGATATTAGTAATTTGATGTGATAATTTTAGAGGGGATAAGTGATTCATATACTCGAAAGTGAGAGTGTCGGAAACTCCAATTGTTATTTTAGCCTCAAAGCATGACAATAATTGCTATGGATGGGGAAAAGCTTTCCTTTGCTGTTGTGGTGTTTTTTTTCTAAAAAAAAAAAACTGAAATGGGATTTGTAATTTCAAACTCTTGAAAATTTCAGTCCTAGATGCAAACACATGTTTCGTTGGTGATTCGAGGGTAAGGTTTGTTTAGCCTCCGATGATGACTTATCATGTTTGTTTAGCGTCCCTATTTACAAAGTTCAAAATGGCACCCGAGGTCGATGTTTGCCCACTTATTGGCCTTGCAGTTGCAGACAATGGAATCCCCCTTCGAGCTAAGAAGCTCAAACGCCGAAATAAAGTCCCAAATTTATAGATCGGGCTTCAATGAACATTAACAATTAAAGCCGGTAGTAATATCATGAAAATGCCTTCATAAATAAAATTCCTTTTAATAAGCCGGTACTAATTATAAAACTTGTAACCCAAGTTAAGGTTTTATAGTTGGAATCGGTTGATTTAATTGTTATTTTCAATCAAGTCAATTTCAGAACAAGCGTACTAAGTCGAGACTCGTTGTGTGCTATGAATCATGAAGACCGGTTGTGTGCTATGAACCATGACGATTATATATATCCAAATATATAATGATAAGGTCAGTAAGACAATAACAGAATAAGTTATCAGAATATATAAGAGTGCGCCTAAATTTTTTTATTTTATTTTAACATTAAACTATAGAATTATTTTTAGGTCAAATAATGCATTAAGATGCGTTACAAAATAGTTTGGGTGGGTTATTAGTTATATAACATGTCATTATGATGTTATGATTAGTATTATATTTTATGAGATTTTTTTATATTTTTTGGATTAGAATTTATTATAAGTTAGTTATTATTTTTGGTTCGAGTCGAAGTCAAATCAAATTTTATTTATGAGACTACCCCTGAGTTAGATTAAGACCTTCTCCTCCCCCCTAACCCCAAGCCACCCCTACCCTTGCCGTTGATGCCACCTCTATTGCCGCACTGCCGCCAATTGCTGCCGCCAAGCCCCGCCGTGTCGTCATCGTGCCGCCCCGAGCACCCTAGCCCTCTCAAGGTCTCCACGACACATGGGAGCAGCACCCTAGCGCAGCCCATCCCAACCCCATTGTAACACCCCAAATCCGGCTCACTCATGAACCAAACCGAATTGTTACGGGTCCCGGGTGGATCTACTCTCAGCGTCTCAAGATGGAAGATATTGATCGTTATGCGTGAATGAATGTACTGAACCCTAACATGCCACTACGTTGATGACATACCAACCAGTTCATGCTAAGACAACCATGATAAAAATCGATAAAAATTCCTAAAATAAAACTGACAGAATCTCCCCTAAAAATGCAATTCGGGGCCACCCTGTCAAATCAATATATATAATTTCGTAAAACAAGATTCATTCATTACACTATATTTTTCACATAAACATCTAATTCAAACATACCAACGCATTCTCGACAGTTGGTCATGACCCACCTGTTCATACTATTCACATGCACATTAATATATTTTTTTATATTAATCCTGCTATCATTATCCATGTCCACATACCCAACCACAACAAAACAATCAAAACTATTAAAAAACAAACATTTCGTCGGCAAGCATGCATATGTGTGTGCAAGGCAGGTAACTGCTCCTCTATCCAAGCTGGCATATCCAACATTCAGTCCTCACCTACATATATATAAAGAAACGTCAGTAACGAGTGTTACTGGTCCAAAACATAACTATTACCAAACTAGCTATGAGAGTTTGCTCTCATAGAAAGAAAACATCATGAAGTCCCTGAATAGCATTTATTGAACTAAAATTATCTTTAACTGAGTTGATCTGTTACTGCTGATGTCTCGACATTTTCTCATTTCTCTTTCTGGTCTCTTGGAACTGCTGTCATATTCTTGGTCATGGTTCTTATTTCCATACCCACTCGCATAGCACGGCTATCGGTAAACCCGGCTTAGACTGACACACGCCGCTCGCATAGCATGTCGTTGGTATACCCCAGCTTGGACAAGCACATGCCTGCAGACATGGCTGTCGGTAGTTCCGGTCTTCGACTGG
>JAVDBV010085688.1:3264-23881 GCA_032619315.1 Piper longum | reverse complement strand
AAAATATTTAATATTTTTAATTATCCATTTATATGACTTTGTTTCATTAATAACTGAATCCTTATATCAATAAATAATTTGATTTATTTCTTTCTATTTCAAAAAATTACTTAGACACTATACCAGTTTCATAAATCATGATAACAACTATGTCTATATGAATTATACGAGGAAAACAAAAAGTGAAAATAAAGGATCTCCTCCAAAGTGGCCAAGTAAAACAATCTTTAGCAGCTTAGCTTTGCCGGCAATGTGTCCCTCCTCTCGCCAGTCCAACTATTTTGTAATTCTCATGAGTCAATGTTTATGCCCCGCAACGTGTCCCTCCTATGAGGAATCCAACTATTTTGTAATTCTCATGAGTCAACGTCTATTAGGGGTGTAAACCAGCCGAGCTGAGTAGGGATATTTTCTAATTCGGCTTTATTTTTGGCACGCATGTTTAAGCTTGTTTGAGTGCTTGACGAATTTTGATGCATTATGGGTCGAGCCGAGCCTGTCCAAAATTCATAGTATTTGGGCCTAACTCGTGTTTAACTCACTATGTTTTTGAGCCGAGCTCGAGCCGAGCAAATGTTTTTGTTTAGCTCGTGCTCGACTTATATAAAATCAAAATTTTCTTTCCAACACTATATAATTTCAATGTAACCTCAATAGTATTAACGAGCCGAGTATTTTTTTTAAATTTGATCACATCGAGCTCGAGTTTCGAGCCAAGCCAAACCAAAAACTCCTTAGCTCAAGCTCTGTTCATTGTTCAATGAGCTATCAATTTCGAGTTGAGTATTTTTTTCTAGCACAGAATTGATGAGCACGAGTTCATGCCAAATTGAGCTGAATATAAAATGTTTGCGAACAGGTTTAGCTTATTTACATCCCCAATGTCTATGCTCATGCTATGAATGAGCTTGGAAACATTTCTAATATTTCCAACACCGAGGCGGCCGGACTATGGCTGAGCTTGGAAATATTTCTATTATTTCCAAAACAGAGGCGGGCGGGATATATGGTCGTCAAAACTTGCACATAATCATAAAGCCCGAGCATAGATAATTCCTTTAATGGCTTATCTACGAACTTGCTGTATTATAAACTTGACAATAAGTTTCTTTAACTTTGTCTTGTTCCGAACGTGGTAATTACTATGGGTGTAAACGAGCCGAGTTAAGCCAAGTAAGGATGTTTTTGAATTCGGCTTCATTTTTGGCAAGCATATTTGAGCTTATTTGAGTGCTTGATGAGTTTTGATGCATTATGAGTCGAGCGGAGCTTGTCCAAAATTCATAGTGTTTGAGCTTGGCTCTTGTTTGACTCGCTATATTTTCGAGTTGAGCTCGAGCCGAGCGAATATTTGTGTTTGACTCGTGCTTAACTTATATATGATCAAAATTTTCTTTCTAATACTATATAAGTTCAATGTGACTTCAATAGTATTGATAAGAAGAGTCGAGCCGAGTATTTTGTCGAGTTTAAATACATCGCGCTCGAGTTTCGAGCCAAACTGAGCCAAACACTCATTAATTTAAACTATGTTCATTGTTCAACTAATTACCTATTTCGAACCGACTATTTTTTCGAGCACAAAATTAGCGAGCACAAGTTGAAGCTGAATCATGTCGAACGTAAAATGCTGGCGTATAGGTTTTGCTTGTTTACATCCCTAATAATTACATTATAATCTCCAAATTAACATGTCAATGACGTTTGTAATACTCCAAAGTAATAGTGCACCTGTTCCAATACTTTAAGAATTAATTATGTTTTGGTGCAAGAGGTGATCTTGAGCTCGTTTCGTACGTACAGAGACATGAGTCCTTGACTTAGAGCACAATTTCAATTATCTGAGTATGGCTTCCATTATAGTAAAAGATCAGTGCGAAAAATATTTTAATTTTAATCATTTCAAGAATTGAGTTTTGAGTATTTGGGGGCACTTACTCAAGTTGCATAAAAAAATGCATATATGTAATTAATTACACTGAAAAAAATCATAAATTAAATTCACACCTCAATAAACAAGAAACTAACTGTTGGTCTGCTAAGCTTTACGTGCGCGTATCAAATACCACCTTTTGTTTCAAAGCTTCGCAAATATACTATATTAAGTTTTCACTACGAATTTTCTGCCCACCTACTTAGACTTTTGACCTTGTGTTCTCATATATAAAAAGCCTTCATGTATTGCACCACTCAAGAAATTCCCAGCTCTTTCCTCATTTCTTCCTTGATCCTCATCTGTGTTAGTACCGCTGTAGCTCAATTAATGGAGCTCAAAAGCGAGGATAATCAGATCAAGCAGCTACTCCAAGCTCACACAAATGTGTACAAAACCCTCTTCGGCTTCGCCAACACCATGTCACTCCTCTCCGCAGTCCAACTCGGCATACCTGGCATCATCACCCAACACGGCGGGGCCATCACCCTCTCCGACCTCGCCGCCGCCGTCGGTGCACCGCCGTCGAAGGCCAAAGCCGTCAGCCGCCTCATGCGTCTCCTCGTCCTCAACAACATATTCAATACGAAAGTGGGTAGTGATGGAGAAGTACTATACACCATGATGCCATCAGCCACACTCTTGACCAAGGAGCACGCCATGAGCATGTTGCCGTTTGTGCTCGTACAAGACCACCCTCTCATGACCGCACCCCGGAGTTTGTTCCGGGAGTGGCTTCGGCGAGATGGGCCGGTGACTCCGTTCGAGATGGCGCACGGGTTTAGCATCTACGAGGGGGATAAGAGCCCGGCGTTCGCCGCCGAGAGCGTCGAGGTCTCGGCGAGCGATAGCCGGCTTTTCATGGCCGCCTTTGTTCGGCAGTGCCGGGAGCATGTGGAAGGAGTGAGGTCGATGGTGGACGTCGGCGGCGGGGTCGGCATCTCGGCGAAGACGATGGTGGAGGCGTTCCCGGGGCTCAAGGTGAAGGTCCTCGACCAGCCGCACGTTATCGCCGCCGCTTCGGAGGTCGACGGTGTCGAGTTCGTCGGCGGTGACATGTTCGACTCTGTTCCTTCCGCCCAAGCAGGCTTCATTAAGGTTCAATCTATATTAATATATAAAATTGAGATATTTGAATTAAGGGCGTGCCATTTAATTATTTTTTATAATATTATATTTTATTTTTATTAATTTTTTTTATTCATTTCTTATAATTAAGATTTATCTTGAATCTTTCAATATTTTTTATTATAATTAAAATTTATTTTATCACGTATATTAACACATATCATCTAATTATTTTATAATATTATTTTTTATTTTTATTAGTAAAAAGTTAATATTTTTTAAAATTAAAAAAAAATTCAAACTTTTTCGTACTTTTTATTGTAATTAGAATTTATTATGTCACGTGTCAACTAATTATTTAATATATTACCCTATTATTTCCTATTAGGATTGATTTTGATTTTTATTATAATTAAAATTTATTTTGATTTCTATTAGTTATTTCACATTCTTTAGCCATGCATCCCATTGGTTAGCGGCTAATTAAATTTAGTTAATTAATACTAAGAGATGTATTATTTAGCTAGATTAGGTTAAGTTCATATCATAGTTTTAAAGCCTAGAACTCGTACTGGCTACTTGACTTTGTAGACTTCATAGTTTACAGATAAAATTTAATTTAATGAAGTGATAAAATATAGTATATTTTTAAAAAAAATTTGTATTTGAATTGGTTGAACTTTTAGAATGCAATAGATGTCCCATGATTTCATAGAAAAATTATAAATTAAGTAGAATTTAATCTACTCTAATTAATAATAAAATAGGAATTAGAAGTTGGGCTGATGAATAAGAAAATACAAACAATCAAAATACAATAAAATTAAAATAAAATAAATTATAATAATTTATCTTCTCATTAAATTAAATTTTATCTCTAATATTAAAATCTATTTTTTTGATATTATATGATTTAATATGTTACCTTCTTCTAATAAAGTAAACTCTAATGAAGATATTGTATTATAATAATTTAATATGCTATATTATTGTAATTTGATTGGTTGAATGTCTTAGCTTTTTATGAGAGCGCTAATTTTGGTTCTCTTTTTATTAAAAGATCTGACAAAAGAAAATATATTAATCAATGATAGGTACATGATTTATAATATTTTTTTCAATTTGTTTAAAAAGATAAAATAATTTAATAATTTTTGCTATATAGAGATTGGCTTTAAAAGGCCAGCTGCAGTTCAGAGTAATTAATCTTGAAAAGTATTAAAATATTTAAAATAAAATATAGGGTATTTCTTCTATCATTTTCTATAATTAAATGCATGATTAAAATTTAGATGAAAAATTAGCATCACTTTAGTTATTATACCAAGTGTAAAATCACTATAGCATTTTTATATTACAAGTTTGTTTTATATTTAATTATTATCCGGTCAAAAGTCATATTTTTAATCGCACTTAAAAATTTAACCATTTTATATAAACTATTCATAAATGCTGCATTAATATTCGACCTACGTAAGAAACAAACTTTATTTTTTATATAAAAATTTTAACGTAATTAAAGAGATGATAGACTTTGCTTTTAAAGATAAATTTTAATTAAATAGAAAGAAAAATTATAATAACTTAATATATTATTTTTATTTTGTTATATTTTAATTGGTTGAATCTCTTTAAGTACTTGCAAGTTGATATATATAGAAATTATAACAATTGTCCCAACACGACTTTTAATTCCCAGTTGATAATTTATATATTTTGCTAGTTTGATTTAAGTTTATACAAATGCTACTGTCCACTTAAAACTTTTGGTGTTAAATGAGTGCAACAGTGGGTTCTGAACAGCTGCACGGATGAGGAGTGTGTCAAGGTCCTGCAAAACTGTAGGAAGGCAATTCCAAGCAGGGATGCGGGAGGCAAGGTGATCATAGTAGACATGGTGCTTGCTGAATCTCACAACGACCAGGTGCTAAGCCAGGCACAACTGTCGTTGGACGTGGTCACTATGTTGTATTTCCAGGGAAAGGAAAGGCTAGAACGAGAATGGCAGAAAATCTTGGAGGATGCCGGCTTCCCCGACTACCAAATTGCTGCTACTATGGGTGTTCGTTCTGTTATTGTCGCCTACCCTTGATCCTCAATAGTGGAGTATTTATTCGCAATATTTGCCAACAAGAAAAACCTGATTATGGCTTTTTTTAACGTATTGTTGGCTATTAAGGATCGAAATGTTGATCTGCTTGTCAAAACTTGCCATAAACAACATAAATCAATAAATTAAATGAAGAATTTCTTTCATATTTTATTTTGTTATCAACAGCATAAACGACCTTAACTTGGGCAATATTGATATTTGCGCTTATTTAAACTTATAAATTTACGTAACGGGAGAAAAAATTGACGGGAGGATATTTATTTTAGAAGAAAAAATTTATGATATTCCACGTCTACTAAAAGATATTTATTTAGAGGCTGTTTTGAAATTATAAGAAAAAAATTATAAAAAAATTAAACCGACGATCATGATTGCACGCTGTAGCCGGCCGGAGCGGGAGAAAAGAGAAGGTAAAGTGCTAAAAAAATAAGAGGAAAGAAGCAAGAGAAATAACAGAAGTGGTTGGAGCTCCCTCGCCGGAGAAGCTGCTCCGGCGAATCCCCACCTGTGTGGAGCGTTGTGGAGTGCCTCCATCCTTCTTGCCATATTGCTGGTGCCCTCATTCTTGCCGCCGTCTGCTGCTACTTTCCAAGTACCACGGTCACCCTTCTCCACCGTCTACATATCCTTGCCGAAGCATGATGTTGCCGCTGCTGTTCGGATCCCTCGTCGCCGACCTATGAAGCTCCTCCCCACGCCATCTACTGCTGAGTCATCAGAGAAGGAAATCTATTCTTGCTGCTCCACCAACGTGCTGCTTCCGAGAGGGGTTGCCACCGGAGTTGAAGCCAATAGTCGAAGCTGCGAAGTCGCCGAGAACTTGCTGGAGGAGTCTGAAGTGAAGGGGTTGTTGCTGCTGATAGAAGTTACCGCCACCATAAAGCCTTGTTGCTGCCTCGGAGCTCTGCCAAAGAACTACTTGATCCTTTCACCGTGGAAGCGCCGGAGCATAGCCGTGAGCGATCATCTGCCCACCACCACCATTCTCTGTTTTGAGCCCAAGCTGGAGCTGACTTGTGCTTAAGAGAAAAGTTCGGGCCTTCCCGCCAAGAAGCGGCCGGAATGGAAGAAAGAAACTACTGCTGCCACCTTGCTGGAGTCGTCACCAATGCCTAAGGATCACCACCACCTTGCTGCAACACATCTACCCAAAGGGTTAGTGTTTTATTCTCTTTGGCAGGATTAAACAGAGCAGAAAAACTATCCCGGAGAGTTAATTTTGCGGTGGTTTTCCGACCAATATTGGTCGTTTCCCAGCCGTGATGTATAAAGTAAAGTTGGTGATACAGTCTACAAACCTAAGTCTAGTCCCACCGAAATTCGTTGCCGTTATCGCCGAAGAAAATTCAAGAAGAGGCCCATCAGACAAGAGAGAAGACAGAGTAGGAAGCAGCAACGAAAGCAGCAACGAAAGACGGATTTTGTGATGATTTTCTGACCAAACCCCAATCGTTCCCTGTGCCGCAGTGATGTCCAAAGTGAATCCGGTGAATCAATCTACAAACTCAAGTGGATTTCCACCGGATTCCATCGCCGCTCTTACTAGAAAAAAATCAGGAAGTTGCCCTCGGAGAACGGAGAAAACAGGGGAAAGCAGTAGCGAAAGTGGATTTCATGGTTATGTTTTTTACCAACACTGGTCATTCCCAGCATTTTAGTTGTGTCCAAAGTGAATCCAACAAAGAAATATTCAGATGTGGGTGGAATTACACTGCAGTTCGATACCACCTTCGCCGGAAAAAAATCAGGAAGTTGCCCGCCGAGAAAGGAGAAAACAGAGGTTCATCTTGCTGAGGAGAAAAGCTTGGAACATTCTTGCCTGGATAAGGATTCCCATCCACGGTTTTCCCTCACCGTCCATTACTGAAGTTGTTAATAGCCATTGGTCGCAGGAGGACCATTGACGGCGCCAGAGAATAAACCCACACGCGGGTGGTGTTGTTACTATAAAACAGAGGTGCTCAACACCAGAAGAAAAAGCGTACTGGGAGTTTTTCATCTTTTGTTGCTAGCCTGAGGTTTTCTATCCCACGAGATTTGTTCCACTGACGTCAACGTCTTGGTCTCTACTGGATTGGTCGAGCCTTAATTGCCAACAGTCGCTGCTGTGCATTGTCTTCCCTAGAACAGGGGTGCAACGTTTCAAATCTCTCGTCGCTTTCCGGTGACTAATCTCCGCCGATGATTACCAGAATTCTCCTATTAGATTCCCCTCATTGATATCTTACAAAGTCGACACCAGGAAATTGTTGTCATCACCGGAGGTGGAGTCCTGCACGCCGGAAATGGCAAGGAGAACATGGTGAAGAAGAAGGGGTGTTTGGAGGATAATTGGGCCGGACCGTTACTGTATGCCGCTTGGATAATGTTTACCCAAACAACCATACCATGTCATTGAGTACTACCGTGAGTGTTGTCAGACAAGTTTTGATCGAACCCGATTCAATTCGAATACTTGAACTAAAAATTTATTTTAAAATATTTTCTTACTCTGACTAACAAATTTTCTCTATTTTGGATTATAAAGGCTAAATCAAATTCTTCTTGAGAGGCATTGCAATGACAAGTTATATAACAGTCCTACAAAAATTTTACTAAGATTTTTGAGATCCTGACGGGGCGGACAATCCCGTACAAGTAAGCCTTGTGTCTTTGTCGTTCTCATACGAGTGTGCCTTCACTTGAGTTAGCACAACTCTAGACTCCTGGCAACCGCTAGAAATACCACCATTCATATTCCGAAACGTGGAAACTAGGCGTGTACATAAGATAGCGAGTTGGCCAAATTACTAGGCAAAGCACTTCCACCACTTAAAACGGAGAACATACAATTAAAGAAAACCTTGCATTCGCGTCATATGACGGTCTCCCTGATCGTTGATAATCTCTGAGCTTCCCCGAATACGCTCATATCTAACGGACGTAAAATCCAGTCCATACAACCAACCAAGTAAGAGTATAGAAATGAGGACAACTTAGGGAGTGAGGCACATTTGTTAAGCCATTCTTTCTGTAATTTGGAGGCCTTTAATATTACCATTATTCAATTTATTTCGGCTTGTGGTGTTGGCTTCAGGTTTTTAAGTGAACGAACAATTAATGGGAGCCTGGTATATTTCCTGGTCCTCTCTGAGTTTTGTAACTTGTATATATACTTGTAAATACTTCATATCTGATCTGCCTAACAATATGAAAGAAAGAAACTTTGATTCTTTCTTTAGAAAGAATGTGTTATGGTTTTGTGAACTCAATCGAGTTATAAATTATAATCAAGCTGCTAATACTAGCATAAATAAATAAATCTTTTAACGGGAGGTGCTCTCTTTGCATTGTGTAATATTAACGTGCGCGATAAACTTGGTTCCCAAATCCCATGCCTCCACTTTTGTACATTTTTATTGATCGATTTTGCAATTATTAGTAGAAATTTAATTATTTAATGATTTCAAAGCAATTAATAAAATTTTAGTTATTAATTGATTTTTAAGGATTTCATTTTGTTTAGTAGATGGATCTTTTACTGCAGCTATCGATTTTAAAAATATTAAATAATAAATTAAGTAATTTTCAACCTGGGCTTTGAGTTTTAATTTTCTTATCAATAAGATTTTAAAAATAATTAAAATTCCGTTAATTTTTAAAAATTTATGATTAAATAGTTGAATGATATTTTATTTATAATTTAATGATACAGTAGTTTTGTAGTTTTGTGTTGAATACAATTAAAATGTAACATTTCACATAATAGTTAAACTGCTCTTATTCCCTTGAATTTTGATTAAAAAATAATATGGGACAGTTAAAATAATAAATTTTTCAAAAAAAGAAAAAGAAAAATTAACTTTATTAATAACATGGATGAAGGGTGGCAGCGGCCCGGCAGATTTGGCGCCGTGGTAGCTGGATCCGGCAGTCACCCGGAGGATCCCCAGATCTGCTGCATGCCCGACGCCAGATTTGGCAGCAGCTCCCAAAACTTATGGAGCGCCCGGATTTAATCATGTGATGACTGATGATAATATTTTTTATTTTATTATTATCATTTTTATATTTAAATTTAAAGATTCGATGACCATCCATGATTATTGTATCCCGGGCATTATTGGTGTTTAGCTAATTATTTTATTAATTACCGGGGGGGGGGGGCAAAAGGTTGGGGTTTTAGCAATCTCCCTTCTGCCATTCTTCTAATGTAACAATCTAATAGTGATCTTGATTGCTACTAGCTAGTCTTACTAATCACGCTCCTATAATGGTCATTTTTGGCTTTTTTATTATTGAGAATGAAATACTATAATTTTTGCTCAATAACTCAACTAGGGGATACCAATATTAGAATTAATAATAATAATAATGTTGTGAAGGTTAAAGAGAAATTAGATAACAGGCTTAATTTATTAGAATTATGAGAGAACAGACTTCCCAGAAAACATCATTTGCCGACTAATATCTCCACTCTTGATTGATATTACAGATTTGACACGACCAGTAGTACTAGTTGTCTCCTTCCCCTGCCTTGACGAGCCTGGTGATATTCGCACCACCCTCATCCACCACAAACTCGTCGTACCTCTTGAAAATGGCCGCCACCAGCAAGAACAGTGTACCCACCACGTATTCCTTGGCTGCGCACTGCTTGTTCGCCGTCGACGGGGTGGCCGTCTGCGGCCCGTTCGACCAGAACAAGTACTTGAGCAGCTCCTTACCGCCCTCGCCGGCGAACCGGTCGGCGACGAACTCTTCCGCCCTGTCGAACACATTTGGATCTCTCATGGCCAGCGGCTGGTACCCGCAGAGCAGCTCCCCTTTCTGGATCTCGAACGAGGAGTCGTGGGAGGCGAGTACGAAGTCTTTCCTCGCGCGGGCGTATTGGAGCGCCACCGGCGGGTTGAGCCGGAGGGTCTCGTACACCGTCGAATTCACCATCTCCATCTCCTTCACCGTCTGGAAGTTGAGCTCCTCCCCTTTCGACCTCGCCTCGGCTTTGAGCTTCTCCTTGAGCCCGGTCTTGTCTCTCCCGATGGTGGAGAGGAGACTCGGGAGGAAAACGGAGAATCCACCGAAGGCATTGAACCCAAGAACGAAGAGGAGGTTGTTGATGACCTCTTCTTTGGTCAGGTTGAACTCCTCCATCCCCCTCTTCACCGTTTCCTTCCCCTCCTCCTCCACAAAGTTGTACAGTGCTCTGTATCCACCGCTCGTGATGAAAGAAGGGATTGGGAAGGAGTGGAAGAGGATCTCTTGCAATGGCTGCGGGAAAGACCCTACCTTTTGTGTCGGCAGGATGATCATCAATGCGAGCCAGGCGTCCAGCATTGCGAGGCCGCCCTTCTCGATCGCCGGCCGAGCAGCAGGGTCGGCGCCGACGATGCTTTTGGTGAGGAAGTTGAAGAGGCACTGCTGCAGCGGCAAGAAGAATCCTGCCGCGCCGTTGCTGGCCAGATCCTCCTCCAACTTGTCGAACATGTCGTCCACACTCTTGAGGAACTCCGACACCCACACGTTGGAGCTCCTCTTCAGAATGTCCATGACGAAGCTCTTGAGAGCAGCGTGCCGGCTCTCGGTGGTGTCGAGGTAGGCCAAGACACGCATGTCCCCGGTGAAGGAGACGCTGGGCATGTAATCCCCAATCAACACATCCTTCTTCTCCACCAACTCCATGTCGAAGAGATAAGTGAAGGACTTGACGTCCACCACCGCCACCATGTTGGGGTTGACGCCGAGGTAGAAAGGGAAGGTCGGGGGCATGTTGGTGCGGAAAACGGTGCTCTTGTGCTTAGCCATCCGATCTCGGAAGAACGTGTCGGGGCCTTGGAACCAGAAGTAGTCCAACCGGTCCTTGAGAGGGCCGAGCACCGGCGGGCCGTAGCTGCCCGGGATGAGCCTCACCGGCAACGCCATTGCTGGCACAGTAGATGGTCGATAAGCCGATCCTGCTTTTGCCTGTAGCTACTATCGCTCCCACATAATTGTTAGATATAAGAAAAGGTCATATCTGCATTATTTGGTTGGTTCGAGATACTTGTGGTTGTCAAAATCATGGGTGGGGGCTTTGGAAGAAGAAAATAATGCAGGAACTTCAAAAGGTTGTCAGACGATTAGAAGGTGTTTTTGGATTTTCTAGGAGGGTTAGTAAAAGCGACGATGTTAACTGTACGTGTGAATTTTCACCTAGACCTATATTAATAGACTAGTGAGAGGAATCTTTTTTCAGTGCAAATGATGTTTAGGTAATTTTTATAAAATTGATAGCCTGTTTTAAAAAAAACTATAATCTCGTTAATCGGAATACACTTTTTACTTATATGAATTTGATTCACAAACATATGCTTAAAATATTTGTTAACATGAATTATAATTTAAATTTATTAACAAGTATAATTTTATTTATTATAAATTGACAATAAAATATTATTTACATTGTCAATTTATTTTAATAATATAAATCAAATTCACATTTTCCTAGGTTGAAAGTGACTTGGGCGTATGAAATTTGACACGTGATATATTTTTGTGATCTTTTTTTTCTTTTATTTGGAACGTATTATTGGGTATGTCATTTGTGGTCCTTGGCTTGGGTGTAATGTCAAATGTGAAAAACGTTATTTCATAATTGACACTTTGTGATTTAAATACTAACGAGTTTACCTGACTGTTAAAGAAAATGATGCGAACAGTTATAAACTTTTTTATCAAATAAAAATTATAAAATAAGTAATAAGATTAATCGAGCTGATTTTAAAATGAAATAATAGCGGTAAAAGGCCATACTATTAGCGATTTACCGATTTATTAAAATATATATGATCATTTTACTTGGAAATATTAAATAAATTTCAATCAGTGTGCACTCAAATTTAATAATTATTTTATTTTTCCTCAATATTTCATTTCAAAAGAAATACTCAACTTATATTTTTATTAATCAATTTATAAAAGTAGACTTCAATTCATGATATTGGCTTAAAATATTTTTTACCTTATGTAATGATGAAAAATGTACCCATTTGTCAAAAGATAAAAAAAAGAGTACTTAACAGTGTAATAATCTTAAAAAATTAATCTCATATCAAATACTTCTTAAAATAAAATCCAACGTAATTAAAGATATGTATATAAATATTCAACTTAGTCAGCTACATCTAAAAAAAATGATTAAGACTTCTATTTATATTTTTGTTGAGTTGTTACATATAATATTATATATGACTTACAATCGTGCTTGGTCGTGAACTAGATTAGACTATATGATTTACGATCGTACTAAGCGGTGAACTAGATTAGACGTGGGCCAAGAAGAGACGTAGATGGAGTCAACCATGGGCCAAAAAAATGTGAATTTCAAGGAAACAAATTTTAAAAAATGGGAAAATTGTAATGACCATAAAAATATAATAATTTGACCAAGTTTTTTTGACATAATAATGCATTGTGCGGCGTAGCCTCCTCCTTTTGTGCGTGTAAGAGGTGTAAGGGGGTGGGTGTGGAGTTGTGAGTCCATTTTACTGGATCGTTTGTGACGGTTCGCTTTTAGAGCATATGGTGGTTTTTGTCCTTGAACTCTCGGCTAAGTGTTCTCATTTACTCTTGTTAATTTAATCTTCTTGTTTCAAGCAGGGGAAGAGAAATTCAATGAATTAAATATACAACTAATTGAAATTTTCAAATTTTTAAGTGAATCAATCAACCCTCGATATCTCGTCTGCCCTACAATATATATAATGAAGTTAGTTCTACGTTTATGTATTCTTTATCTGTAGATTCATGGTTTGAGTTTCTATAATTAAACTCTACTATGCTTACTGGACCATACACTACCTATGTTAAAAATAAACTCTAATTTTAGAAATGAACTCTAAATTAAATGAAGAAATAGTTGACTCAAATTAAATGAAGAGATAGACTATATAATAATTTAATATTTTATCATTGTTTTGTTATATTAGGTTGGCTGAATTTCCTTTTTTCATCAAAACATGACTTCTAGTTCCCTTTTGTTAATAAGAGTACATCATATTTTGATCATTTGTTGATCTTTTTCCAAAACAAAAATAAAAAGAAAAAGGAGATAATAAGTTTGATTCTAGTTAGTTATAACAAGATATTTCTTTCATTTTTTGTAAGATAGTTTGAATGATGGAATAGTTTGAATGTGGAGCAAGAGGTATACACACAAGCACATGATCAGTGACCACGCAACTCGTCGGGTGAGCGTGGTTTGGTTATACGACCAAACCGACCAAACTAAATTCATTTCAATAGTTCAGTTTGGTTGAAACCAAAAATCAATCAAACTTAGTTTGATCGATTTTTGGTCAAAATTAATTAAACTAAATATATCAATAAATAAAAAGAAATCTAATTTTAGTAGTGCTAGTATTTTTTTTTCTTCATTGTATATGTGTGATATATTTCTATTCATCATGGTATATAATAAAAATTTATAAAATTAATATTTTAGTTTAATTTATTGAAAATAATTTATTTATATATGTGCAAGAAAAGAATGTTTAATATGTTATATATTGTGTACCCATTATATAATGTCCCAAATTAAAACATTATTTATGTAACTTTTTTATTATAGGTTAATGATTAGTCTCTAAATGTACACTAACAATTTTTTATTTCTTAAATAAAATTTAAGAATAATTATAGTAGATATTTAAGAATGAATACTTAATGATATAAAGCACAATTTATCATTTTTGTTAGTTAAGTTGGAGTACGGTTAAAACCAAAGTAAACTAAATTAGTTTGATCTGGTTAGTTTGATTAACATTTATTAAATATTTCGTAATAAAGATGATAAAATTCTTTCCAATTCAATTGAGAAAAATTCTTATTAGAAACTTAATAAATTAATGTAAACAATTAGCCCTAAGTAAATATGACACTCATGAATACTTAATTTTTCCCGGGTTATCTTTAACTTTCAATAGCACCATTGCTAAGTTCAAACGTTCAAAGATTAACATTTATTGATCAAGGAGATTAACATTTATCTTTAAAATTTATGTGTAATATAGTATGTCATTTATTATCAGGTGCTACTTTCTTCTCTCAAATTAAGATCTTTTTATAGCTTCATGTCCATGACCGTTGATGATTCCCATGTCACAGGGAACTGGCGTCTCCACGTGCATCCACACAAGTTATCTCCTTGATCATAATTACCCAGAAAGCTACACATAATCACAAGGGAAAAATATGTGTGAAAAATATTTTCAATATACCCGCAACCAATAAGGTGATGATTGAGAGGCTACTTGGAGAGCGATTGAATGGAACTTACTGAAGTTTGTAATTGTGGCCCTAGAGTCAGTGGCCCTCGATGCAGTGATGGGAACCCTTCCTGTACTACGACCTGCGTGTGAGCATGCAACATGTGCGCATACTTCCACTTATGTTGTTAATAGCTTAATTCTTGTGAGCTCTGTTGAGCTATATGGGATCAAATTGTTGAACCCTTGTGAAAAGCCATGTCTATAAAAAGTTTTGGTACATATACGAAACCTAAGATCGACATAGGGCATACTCGAAAATGCCCTAAGGTTCGCCTACGACTAGTTTTTAACGCCACATAAACAAGGTTAATTGCATGATAAACAAAGAAAAGACTACCCCAACAAGTTAAACATATAAAAAGAATCATGCAGTAACTTCCTTACCTAAAAAGAAGAACCATATTTTCTTGAGTAGTGAATAAAATATATACATGCATAAAGTAGCATTTTAGGCTTAATAAATTTATTAACGTCAGAACACATCGATGTTAGATGATGAAGCAAATGAAATAAGATGTCGGATACATGTTTGTTAAATGAGTAACAGCAGTAACGAAATTATTGTTTCACAGGATATTTATTAGACTTAAACACTACACTACTCCAGTGATAGGTATTTGTTAAATAGGTTAACTGCTGTAGTGAAAACTGTGAAAGAGAACATTTATTAGATTAATTCTCTCTTCTTCTCCAGTCTCTCTCTTCCCATATTATAACTACATTAAATTGGATTCAATGTGGATTGAATTGGATTTGTACATGCTCTTTCAGCTGCTTGTTTCAAGTTGAAAAAAATCAATCAGCACTTGACTTGACAAAAGCATGAGATAAATAAATATTTATTCCCCAATATTCAAAAACACAATCCCTTGTGATGAGCTGTTTTAATGAGCTATTTACATTTTCCATAATCTTCAAATTTTCTGGTAATTACTTTTCTTCTAATTACTGTTATAAGGCCGTATTGTATAATTAGGATTTTATAAGCTTCCACTCTCTCTTGCTCCAGCTTCTAACGCTTCCAATACTTCACTGTTCTTTTGTTCGAGTCTATAATATCACTATTATTCTCTCTTAAATATTCTTATCTCACTTCCAATATGTTGTCCCATCATTAACTCACGACTATTCGGTAATAGACAAACAACATATAAAAGCAATCACAAACCAAAATAAAGGCGAAATAAAAATAATTTGTACATAACCATAAATCACCAGTTTCAACTTGAACTGCTAGCAGTGTATCTCAGAGTTGAACATAAAAGTTACAAGAGTACTAAAGTAAAAACCACAATGAATTATGGAAAACAAAAAGCTACACACATTACTATGCTCATACTGAAGATTTTGTGATGATGAATGCAAAAAATAGAAAAGTAGAACAAAGCGTTCCATTTTCCGTCAATTTCAACGCCAAGAACGGAAAAGTTCCACCTCACTCATTCTTTATTGAATGTTTAAAGCATCTTAGCGTTTCAAGCAAAGGCCCATCAATAGATATAGAGAAACTGACCAGGCAGAGTAGCATTACTATAGAATGCATCCATGAATCATGTAAAAAACTGTGAGTGCTCCTAGAAATTCTAACATAATTAAATTCATGTAGGTGACTAGAGGTCGAGTTTTGGAGGTTTGCAAACAATTAAGTAGCTACCATGAATTTCCGGGGAACAAAAAAATTAGCTTGTTCTCCGCAACAATCTCATTCCCAAAGAAGAAGAAACAATACCTGTACGCCCGTTTCGGCCATCCACTTGTCCTGCAAAGCTCGATGTTTGGCACTTTTCTGGCTATTGTCCACGGGCCCCAAAATATTGCTCATTGATTGTGGTATTGGGTTTATCCCGCATCGATTATAATTGATTTTAGTAATTCGTATATAGACTAATGGAAAAATTTTATTCATTAAGTTAATATTTGGATTAAAAAAAAAACTCTTGACACGTATTATAAGTCCCTTTTATAGGGGCCCAATATTGATATTAAAGCTTGGTTGGGGACTCAAGGGGCTCAAGAAGTAATATCAGAGTTAGGTTACAATCTAAGGATATTTGGTATTTACCTACGTCGATTGTCGGAGTTTCTGATAATTTGAGGGGAGTTTGTCAAGTGGGTTTATCCTATATCGGGGAGTTGTTGGCACATGATCTCGGTGATTGAGTTAATTTTCGAAGAGTTGTTAGGTTTATCATATATCAGTTGTAGATGATCTTGGTGATTAAGTTAATTTTTTGATTAAAAGTGGATGATCTTGGTGATTGAGTTATTTTTTAGATTAAGAAAAATATATGACACCTATTACAAATCTTTTTTCGAAGCCTAAAAGGTCTGCTCGACGAATGAATGAGAATTGTTAAGTTTATCCTATATCGGGGAGATTGGGTTTATCATCGTATATGATCTTGGCAATTGAGTTAACTTTTGGAGAATTGTTAGGTTTATCATATATCAATAGTAAATAATCTTGGTGATTGAGTTATATTTTAGATTAAGAATGAGATCTCAGTGATTAAGTTAGCTTTTAGACTTAAAAAAAAAATATGACACCTTTTTTTTTTAAGGCCCAAAATGTTCAAGAAGTGGCATAAGACAGTGAGTGCCACTGCCTACCAGCTTGATGGCAACCTGCTTCCTCTGCTTCTGGCACAGCTAAAAAGGTCGTGACAGGTGGAAACTGCAAGGTCTCCATCGTCGCAGAAGGTTCAAACATAGCATGAAAGATCTACCAAGATCCACCCACGAGTCCATCTAAGAACCAAAAACCAGCAGCAGGGCAAGAAAGAGGCAAAAGGAACCAATCTTTCACCGACCAGCCAAAGCATCTGGAGATTAAACCCGCAATCCACATTAACGGCGGCGGCCAACGCTTCCACAATGTCGGCCACCTTGATTGCTCCACCGTACTGTATCTCGTCGTCCTCCTTTGAATTTGAATCAATTTGATTTGCGATCATCTTAGCATGATTAGATGTATTTATCTATAACAAATACAATATTATGTAGTTTGAAGCCAATCTAATTTTTATTTAATATTATGTTCATAGGGGTGTAAATGAGCTGAGTCGAGCGGAGCATGAGTGTGTTTGGCTTGATATAAAATGAGCTGAGCCGAACTTTAATGTAAACGAACCGAGCTTTAATGTAAATGAGCCGAGCCGAGCCGAGCTTATATAAAATTTATTGTGTTTGGGTTTGGTTCGAGCCGAGCTCGAGCCTAGTAAATATTTATGTGTTCGACTTATATAGGATCAAAAATTTTTTTGAATACTATATAAGTTTAATCTGACCTCAATAGTATTTACGAACCGAGCCGAGCCGAATATTTTTTCGAATTTAAATACATCAAGTTCGAATTTCAAGCCGAGCCGAGCCTAACACTCCTTTATTTAAGCTCTGTTCTTTATTCAACAAGCTTATCCATTTCAAGTCGAGTATTTTTTTTATTACAAAATTAACAAGCACGAACTGAGCCGAGCGTAAAAAGCTCGCGAGCAGGCTTGGCTCGTTTACACCCCTATGTGTTCATTACATAAGAGAAAAAGATTTTTATGAAATTTAACGAAAAACAAAATTATACAAATTAATAATTAATTATATTATTGGTTATTATTGTTTAAATGAGAATAATGGATAACTATTTCATTTTTATTAATAAAATCAGTTCAAAATTTATAATTCAATATTTCTATGTATAAAAAAAACACTAAAAACTAATTTTAATTTCACGTTCAAGTAAAAATAACAATATTTTTTTAATTTCAAGTTTGACAAAGTTAATGACCATAACTTCTAGATCAAATAATTTCTATCCTATTGTTATGTTCATAATAGTTTGTCATTTGGGGAGGAAATTCTTCCACCACTTAGATATAATTGTTCTGTTGGTAATTGATTCGAGGTAAGTTAATTTTCTAGCAAAGTTATTACATATTGTAAAAACCCAATTCTAACAATAGATCCTAATTTCTTTTTATTATATTATTTTTAAATTAGAATTAATTAATTACAAATCCTAAAAAATAACAATTCAGTTAAGAATTTAATCAAGTGAAAATCGTAACAACAATACTCTACCCGATAATGATTAGTTGACTTACTACTTACAATAAATTCGTATTAAAGGTCTATCCCCTTATTCTCACAACTAGTATAATGAAATATCTTTGGCCCCCTAATCAAGGAGACTGAGGTAACCTCACTTTCACCCGTTTGATTCATTTATGTGTTGAACTAAGGCATCGATCTAATTCATTGCCAAACATGATATGTTCCAATCTATCCTTAGAGCAGTAACTTGGCTATCTAATCAAATTATGCCGTTTACTATAAAAATTATACTGACCTCCTATAAGCACAAATCCAAAATTTTGCCCAAGCATCTCAATCGATGTAGAAGAAGCCACCCATGCAGGTTCTTCCAAATAGTTCAAGAAAAAACTAGTAGTGTAAAACCTACGATTCGAGTTAGGGTTTTATATTTAGAACCAGTCGGTTCGACCGTTATTTTCGAGTCGAGTATGTTTCAGAACACGTGTACTGAGCCGACGCCAGTCCCGTGTATGAGCCATGAGGGGTCATGTGTACCCAAGTATATGATGATAACGTCATGAATACAGCAAAAAAGAATGAGTTATCAGAATATATGAGAGTATGCAGTCCAGTTTTTTTTTATTATGTAGTTTGATCGTAGAATTAGTTTTAGGCCGTTTACCGCGTTAGGACGCGTTACGGGTAGTTTAGGCGGGTTGATAGTTATAGAGCATGTCATTTTGATTTTTATGTGTTTATTTTATTTTATGGGAATTTCCCCGATTTTTCTAGATTTTTTTTAGAATTTATTTCGAGTAAATAATTATTTTGACTCGAGATGGAGTCGAGTCAAGTATTGTTTACAAGAATGCCACCCACATATATTTTCTTCTCCCCGACACCCTTCTCTTTCAAAACCCTAGTGCCGCCCCCCTTTTTCAGCCGTCGTCGCTACTGCCGGCGCCGCCCGGCCGCCGCCCAGCGCCGCCCAGCCCCGTCGCGCCGTCGCCTTACCTCCCTGACCGAACCCGGCCCTCGTCCGGCCGCCGCTACACCAGAACCGCCGCGGCTAGTGCCGCTCCGCGATTCGGTCGCATCGCCGATTTCGGCGCCGCCGACCGCCGCCATCGCCATCCACTGGCCGCCTCGAGCTCCTCGACCACCCAGTGACCGTCCCTGACTGGAATCGGAGCCGATCGCCGCCCAGGCCGGCCGAATCGAGTCACCCACCAGTCGCATCTGTTTTTGCCATTTTTCGGCGAGCCGCCGCCTCCGTCGGCCACGCCGACACCACAGATGTGTCGGGCTCATCGAGACGGTTCCAATGGTACCGTATACGACCCCTATCCAGCTAGTAGATGCCACCGCCAAATCTCGCCGGAAAACCGTCGGAAAACCACCGAATCCGCCGGAAATCCACCGGAACTCGCCGGAAAACCAGAATTTGTGGAATTCGCTGGAATTCACCGGAGCTTCCGCGGAGTTCACCCAGTCGAACCTGATTGAGCTTCGGATGCCGTGGAGCGCCGAATTCAAGGTTCGAGATGCACGTACGACGAAGCCCTAACCGTCGCCGATTGCCGACGACGCAAGGTATAATTACCTCTTATTCTAATTTGATTAATCATAATTGATGATTGATAGTAGAACATGGTAAGATTGAGTAGTAGTTATGATTAATGATTGATTAATTAATATTGAGGTGATTAAACCCTGATGAGTGATAAGTGACACGAGTTGATTAAGTGAGTGATCTAATGATATAGATCGAGGATGAGCATGATAAGTGGTTAGGATGTAATTTAGGAAAATATAATAAAATTGGCATGAATATGAGCCGGACGAAGGAGCAATGAGGTCTTCTGCACACACACACAAATGTTTGGTGAATGATTGTTTAATAGTTTGTTTATGTTTATATTGTGTTAGTATTAATGTGAGGAAAATGAAAAGCATGATGATGTGATGAACTGCTAAGATATGACGGGAAATATGAATAGATGACACATGTGGGCTGAGACCCAAGCTTCAGTGTGAGTTACAATAGTTCAAACTGTATGAATGAAGTTGTTTGATATATATAGTTATAGATATTTGCATATGTATATTGACAGGGTGGCCCCTAATTGCATTTTTAGGGGAAACTCTGTCCGTTGTATCTTAGAATTTTCATAATTTTATCGTAAT
>JAVDBV010085681.1:0-11853 GCA_032619315.1 Piper longum | reverse complement strand
GGAGTCGAGTCAGGTATTATTTACAAGTTTGCCATTGAACTAGTTTTTTTAACCATCGACACCCACCTTTTTTCTAAACCCTAGCGTCACCTCCCTATTTGCTGCCGCCGCCGTCGCTGTTGGCACCGCCCGGCTGCCGACTGACACCGTCCCCTCCCACGACGGCGTCGCCGTGCCGCCCCGACTAGCCCCGGCCCTCATCCGGCTGCCGCGAAACCGGAACCGCCGCGGCTAGCGTCGTGCCCTCGAGCGTTTGCGTCGCCAATTCCGGCACCGGCAATCGTCACCGATTCCTGCATCGGCGACCATCGCCGTCGCCGTCCATTGGCCGGCTCGACGTCCTCAACCCCCCAGCAACCTTCCCCGACCAAAGCGCCGCCCATTGCCGCCATCACCAGCTGGATTTAGCCACTCATAGCTGCGGCCCTGTTTTACTGTTTTTCCGGTGAGCCGCTGTCTCCGTCGGCCACGCCGACACCACAGATGTTCGGGCTTGTTGAGACGGTTCAAATGGTACCCCATACGGGCACTATTCGGCTAGTAGACGCCGCTGGCGATTGCTGCTGGAAAACTGCCGGAAGCTGCCGGAAAACCGCCGAACCTGCCGGAAAACCACCGGAACTCGCCGTAAATCTAGAATTCGTGGAATTAATTGTAATTCACCGGATCTTCTGCCGAGTTCATCCAGTTAAAGCCGATCGAGCTTCGGACATTGTCGAGCGCTGAATTTGAGGTTCGAGACGCACGCATGACGGAAACCTAGCCGTTGCCGATTGCCAATGATGCGAGGTATAATTACCTCCAAGTTTATTATTTAGAATTGATGATTGTTGGAGAGCATGTTAGGGTTGAGTAATTGATATGATAAATGCCTGAATAGGAATGAAATGATGAGTTAAGTGATGTGATTAAGGATGATGAGGATTAAGTAACTAATGAGGTAGTCTGAGCATGATAAGTGGTTACTATGTAACTTAGAAAAATATAATAAAATTGATATGAATAGGATGACTTAGAATTATATACACGGATGATTGTTGATTTACTTAGTTGATGGTGATTTGCATTGTGTGTTGATCATGTCGGCTTATGCATCATTTAGTTATCGGGCGTTAGTATTTAGCTCTGATGTGTAGGTACGGAGTAGAAGCTCGCCGCCTAGGCGCGATGACATGCTTGGAGCTTCTACCAGGTCCTTTAGGACTCACTTCTGTTTTATGTCCTTTCTATTGTATATTTGATTATAACTTGCAGGACGAGTTAAATGGCGTTTTATCAGATCCCACTTAACTCGGGTCATTTAGCTGAACTGTTTTCCATATTAGTAACCCTCGAGGATGAGATCCCTCGAGAATGATTTCGAAAACAAGATCCACAACAAGTTGCCTTCGGGCCTATTTTATAAATCCCTTCCCAGGCCTATATATATTTTTATTGAGTTTTTAGTGAGACGAGAGATGGAGAAATCGACTGCACGTACCATGCATAGGATGCCGTGACAGTCAAAGAGGGCTTTGGATTAGTGCCAGTGGACTGTTCCTTTCTCGAGGGATCCTGAAAACTTCGCGTTTAAGTTCCTCACACCGGAAGAACGTGGAGGTTTACGGGTACTGTTTAGTACAGCGCATGTCATGACTTGTGGTTCAAAGGGTATTGATGGCGACTGCCTGAGAGTACTCGGCCTTTGTGCTCAGGCCAGAAGAAATATGGAGGTAAGGAGAGGGTTTAGGATTTGAGACCAGAAAATGAAGAAAATGCCGACAACAGTAGTAGTTCAGTCAGTTCGGGATGCTACTGGGTCTGCAGCCTAGTGGCTCCTTAGTAGATGCCCTTCAGAGAGTTCATGAGGAGTATATGGATTTTTCTTTCATATGAGAGTTTGCTCTCATAGCCAGTTTGTTATTAGATATATTTTGGACCAGTAACGTTTGTTACTGACGTTTTTGTACTATATGTAGGTGACGAGTACGAGATGGATGTGCCAGCTAGACAGAGGAGCAATGAGGTCTTCTGGACACACACATATGTTTGGTGAATGATTGTTTAATATTTCTTTTATGATTTTATTATATATGAACTGATGAGAAGAAATGAAGAGCATGATGATGTGATGAACTGCTAAGGCGTGTGATGCCATGACGAGAAAAATGAATAGAGGGCATAGGTGGGCTGAGACCAAGAATCAGAGAAAGAGTTTACAGTATGCTAGATTTTGCATGAATAAAATTGTTGATATATGCATATATGTTTATGTATATTATTTTGATAGGGTGGCCCCAAATTGCATTTTTAGGAAAACTCTATCCGTTATATTTTAGAATTTTCATTAATTTTATCGTAATTGTATTGGTGTGTGATTTCATGTGCTTCTCATTCATGTAGTATCATGTTAGGGTTTTATACATTCATGCATGTGTGACTACCTGTATTTTCATCTTAAGACGCCATGATTGGATCCGTACGAGTTGGGTTCGGGTTAGCCGACCTAACTGGGGCCTGTAACATGCCAGTTCGGTTCACGAGCGTGAACCAGATTTAGGGTGTTATAGTTTCAGTTAGTCGACATAGGGAGGGCTATCACCGAGATAGTCACCATAGCAGAAGTAGTCGACAAGAGAGGGATGCACCGTAGCTAAAGTTTAAATACAGATGGAGTAAAACCAAGAGGAATTCATGTGAGAGCTTAGGCAGATAGCTCTTTCAGTGGCCTGAGCTAAGAAAAGGCTAGCAGTGGATGAAGAGGCACGAGGAGAGCTAGTAGTTCCCATGGGCCCTCTACTGCCGCTGCCTCCTCCACTTCTGCAAAAGAGGGCTACCCAAACAACGGCTCTTCTATTTGCCATTTCATGTGAGCTTGAGACCAGATGTCAATGGACCACTGTAGCAGGTAGCGGTCAGACTGTAGGTGAAAATGGAGCTACATGAGGTGAGAGTGTTCCAATAGGTATAGGAGCATAATTTCTACATTATGAGCCAAGAGAAGGATTAAACATATTAGTGGATGCAAGGAAACTAGACCTTTGGTAGTATGAAAAGTTCATGAAGAATGGCGGACGACCTTTGTTTAGGTAGTTGGATGTGGTAGTGACATTCCTATGGATATCATCAGCCGTATGAGTGTTTGGTAGTATGGGAGGCTCAATGGAGCTTAGAGTACGCATCATTACGGGAGCATTCCAAGACAAAGCAAGTGTATGGTGGGATTTAGTGCAAAATTCCACATTTGCTTATCGTCAACCGTAGGACATCACTTGGGAGTAATTCAGAGAGGAATTTGATGGAAAGTACTTTCTTCTAGATGCCAGGAAGAGGAAGGAGCGGAATTCCAGACATTGAGGCAAGGACTTATGACGGTGGTGCAATGCAAAACCAAGTTTAGAGTTTTAGAGAGATTTGCATCAGATTTAGTTCCCACTGAAGGACGAAGAATAGAGCATTTTTATGAAGGTCTCCATCATGAGATCAAGATGGCCTATTTAGATAGAAAGTTTGCTAACTTTGGTGATGTTGTGAGAGCTGTAGGAGAGGTAGAGTGAGTTATAGCTGCTAGACCTTGCCAGGATTTTGACCATAGGAAGCAACATCTAAGGCCGTATCAGCTTGAGTAGGGAGCACAACAGAGATGTCGAATAGATGCACCAGTTGCCATGAGGGCTATGGATGTCCAAGTTCAGGGCTACAGAGGACCCTTTAGTCAGAATTGCCAACGTCATCATGGAGGTGAATGCCGAGTAGGTGTGAATTTTTGTTATAGTTGTGGTCAGCCAGGACATTGAGCCATAGATTGCAAAGTTGGCACTAGGGTATGCTATAGTTGCACGCAGCTAAGGCATAAAGCTGCAACTTGTCCAACAGACCAGACCCAGCAGTCTATGCTCCCAGCACCTACACAGAGACTTGCACTCCCAGCTCCCTAGTAGCAACCACGAAAGGGAGGTCAATAGAGGCGAGAGCGGTGGAGACCAACAGCCACCGTGACAGCAACAGAAGGGACCAAACCATAGAAGGTACATGGCTGTAGGGCAGGTTAGATAGCTGAGAGGTAAACAACAAGCACCGCTAACTCACCATTAGGCTGTACCACGAGCAATATCTCCTGCCCTAGCACAACAATAGCCAGTGAGGATGTATGCAGCCACTGTGGCAGAAGCACTAGAGGATTAGGTATGCTTTTAGTAGGCTTTGCACATGAACGAGTCTTATTTAATTCTGTCTGCACACACTTATTTATTTCATACACGTACATAAGTAGAATTGGATGTTAGGTAGAAGAGTATGAAATTCACTATTAGTGTCCACTCCCACCGGTATTGTAATAGCTATAGGCGAGTGTGTGCATAATGTTCCTGTTGAGGTTCAAGAGCGATAACTAGTAGCTGATTTGATATTGTTCAAGCTACAAGAACTTGATGTGATATTTGGAATGAACTGGATGTCCAAGAAAGAAGCCATGTTAAATTACAGAAGAATGACACTGATTTTCCGCCACGAAAATCGTCGCTTTCTCTTCCAAGGTTAGGGCAGAGATTGAGAACAAGGATGGATATCCTATCAGAATGCAATGAGACAACTAGACAGTGGCAGTGGACAACATTAGTTTTGGGTGAGCAAAGTATTTTAGGGTACAAGCCAAGCATTGAGGAGATTCTAGTGGTCAGAGAACTAATTGACGTATTCCTAGAGGAGATTACTGGATTGCCGTTTGATAGAGAGGTAGACCTTGCCATCGAGCTAATGACTGACACAACACCAATCTCTAGGGCTCTGTATAGGATGACACCTCTTGAGCTCAAGGAACTCAATGAACAGTTGCAGACACTATTGGATCAAGGATTTAGCAGATCGACTGTTTCCCCATGGGGTGCACCACTGTTATTCGTGAGGAAGAAGGAAGGAAGAATGCGTTTATGCATCGATTACATGATGCTAAACCATGCAACTATCAAGAACAAATACCTTCTTCATCGAAGATTGATTTGAGTTGAGCATACTATTGGTTGAAGATTAGAGCAGAAGACTGCATTCCGGACCAGATAGTCAAGCTACATGGAGTGCCATAGGAGGTCATATCAGACAGGGATCCTAGGTTCACTTCTCAATTTTGGAAAGCTTTTCAAGTAGTTATGGGCACTGAATTGAGATTCAACACATCCTCTCACCTTCAGATAGATCGACAGACTGAGAGAACCATATAAATCCTTGAAAGTATGCATTTTGGATTTCGGAGGAAGTTGGGAAGAGCACCTACATCTAGTGGAGTTCTCATGCGACAACAGCTATCAAGGCATGAAAAGAATGATGCCATTTGAGGCACTATACGGCATACATGTCGATCCTCAGTGTGTTAGGTATAGGGCAATAAGCCAATAGTAGTTGGGCCAAAGATGATCCAACAGACCCAGGAAGTGGTAATTCTGATTAAGAAGAGGATGATGTCAGCTCAGGATATGCACAAAGTAATGTTGATCAGTGCAGATGTGAGTTTCATTTCACATTAGGAGATCAAGTTCTCTTGACGGTCACTCAAACTATGGGAAACACAAGATTTGGGACGCGAGGGGAAACTTAGTCCGCGATACATTGGACCGTTTGATTTGATCGAGCGCATTGGACCAGTGGCTTATAAGTTAGCATTGCCGCCTCATCTATCAGCTATGCATGAAGACTTCCATGTGTCAATGCTGAAGAAATACCATCTAGACAATTCTCATGTTGTCAGTTTCAGAAAGATAGAGCTACAACCAGACCTGACACATCCAGAAGATGTAGTTCGGATTGTGGATCGCGGAGTGAAGATTCATCAAAGAAAAGAAGTTCCTTTAGCATGAGTGCAATGGACTCAAAGAGAAGTTGAAGAATCTACATGGGAACACGTGGATGAGATGAAGAAGCAATAGTCGGATATATTCAAGCAACCAGCTTCACAGCCAGGTACCTTACTAGAGATTATTTTTTTTAAGATTATGGATGAGTTTGAGACTTCCTTGGTTAAAACTTTGAGGATGAAATTTTTCTAAGGAGGGAAGGTTCTAAAACCTGTGACAAGTCAGAGTTTTACATTAGCAAACCAGTCGGTTCAACTGTTGGTTTGAGTTGAGTCAATTTCATGAACCGCGTGCTAAGCCGAGGCCGGCCGTGAGCTATGAGCGATGAGGGTCAAGTGTACTAGAGTATATGATGATAATACTAGAAATATGGTGAGAAATGAGTTATCAGAGTATATGAAAGTATAGAGTATGTTTTTTATGCATTTAATCTTAGAAATACTTTTAGGCTGAACAGCGCATTTGGTTGTGTTATAGGGCAGTTTGGGTGGGCTATTAGTTATAGAATATGTCATTGTGGTGTTCTGTGTGTATTATATTTTATGAGATTTTTTATTATTTTTTGGATTTTTTTTAGGTTTTATTATGAATTAGTTATAATTTTTTACTCGAGTCAGAGTCGAGTCAAGTTTTATTTACGAAATTGCCACCGGTCCATTTCCCTCCCGACACTTTTTTTCCCCCAAAACACTCAACACCACCCCTAGTCTTGCGGCCGATGCCACCTTTGGTCGGCGCTTTGCTGTTGAGCACCGCTGTGCGGTCCTGAGTGCCCTTGACCTTCGCTCGACCTCCATGACGCGAGGGAGCTGCACCCTTGCGCCGTGTCCTATTGCCACCTCGACGTTTCCACGACCTTCCCTGACTGGAGTGGATCCCCAACATCACCCATCTTGGCCGTATCTCGTCACCCCACCACCGACCGCCCTTGTTTTACCATTTTTCAGCTAGCCGCTACCGCGTCCGACCTTGTCAATGTCGTTAACATGTCGGTCCCATTGAGCCGATGCTAACGGTACCCCATATCATCACCATCACGCCGGTAGTTGCCACTCATAATAGTTGCCTGAAAACGGCCAAAAATCGTTGAAAAACCATTGAAAACTTTCGAAAAACCAGATTCAGTGGAATTCGTCGAATCTTCTGCCATACTCACCCATTGAACCCGACCAAACTTTCGACACCATCGAGCACCAAATTCGATCTCTAAGATGCGTGATGAAACCATAGCCATTGCATATTGCCGACGACGCGAGGTATAATTACCTCTGATTTAATTGTTTAAAATTGATAATAATTTGAAGAGCATGTTAGGATTAATTGTTTGACACGATGAATGCTTAATTGTGAATAAAGTGATATTTCCATGATTTGAGTTGCGTTTAATAAACGATAATGATCTAATCAGGTAAATTAAATCTGAGGAGGACTTTGAAAATCATAATAAAATTGGTATGAACCAGATGAGCTAAAAATATTTTTATAGTGATGATTGTGCCACTGTTGGTGGGTGATGATTATATTGTGAGTGTGATGTTCATGATGAGTTTGATGCGTCATTCATTTAGTGGGCCTTAGCTTTTAGATTTGATGTGCATGTACGGAGTAAGAGCTTGTTGCATTGGCACACAACCATGCGTAAAGCTTCTACCAGGTCCGTTTAGGACGTTGTCTCTATTTATTGTGTCATTATATCATAATTTGTTTTAACAGGTAAGCGGATGTATCGAGTGGTGGATTTATCATATCCCACTCCACACGGGCCATTTAGCCGATCGTATTTTCTAATTAATAACCATCGAGGATGAGATCCTTTGAGTTTGTTATTGAAAATTAGATCCGGCTCACAATGCCTTTAGGCCTATAATATTGAAATCCCTACCCATGCATATGTATATATTTTTCACAATTTCAGTGAGATGCTTGACAGGGTAAACCGATGGCCACATCTTGAGATAGGGTGTGTGTATGTCAAAGCAAGCTATGGAATTGGTGAGTGTCCACTCCATTTCTGAGGGGTTCTGATAACTGCACCTTTGAGTTTGTCAAACCTGGAGAAGTGTGGAGGTTTACGAGTATTGTTATGCAGCGGATGTCTAGACTCGTAGTTTCAAAAGGTACTAAAGGCACATGCCTGAGAGTACTCGACCTCTGCACTTAGGGTCAGGGGTAATACGAAGGATGTAGAGGGCCGAGAGGAAAGAGAATGATTTCCCGCGCAAAGGGATAATTTAAATGGATGAGGAAAGTAAATGATATGGAAAGGGGATGCTATCGCTTGAGGTTGACAGCTCTCATTATTGCCCTTATGAGAGTTCTTGAGGATGAATAAGAAAGTTTTTATTCAACAGAGGGTTAGCTCTCCTATGTTAGTTTGTTACTAATTATTTCTTGACCGGTAAAGCTCATTATTGATGACTTTTTAATATATATATGTAGGTGAGAATTGCGAGGAATGAGTAGTGTCTGGACTGTGCAGGAGCAGCACTGAGCTTGTACACACATGTACCCGCGCCGACTGTAATTGTTGATGTGTTGAATTGTTTTGATAATGAGATTTGATTGATATTCTGTAAACTACTATAGATATTTCGTCTGCGAATGAAAATGGAAAGTGGAAAATGAACATGGCGAACTACGGAGGGAGAATAACTAGAATGTGAGAAACATACCGTGTTCAATTTTTATCGTTATATACTGTTTGTCGTTGACAGGGTGACTCCTATTGTACTTTTAGGGGAGATTCAGTTACTATTGTTTGAAAAATCAATTATTTTAGTTTGAAATTATTGTTTATTTGGTTTGTGTGGGTACTTGTTTGCATATCATAGCATGCACATAGGACAACGTTAGAACCTAAGCATCTCATCCATGCTTTGCATGTTGCATCACCATTGTGAGACGCCAAGGTTAGATCCGGGTCGGCATAAATGAATCAAGTCGATTAGCAAACGATTCAGTCATGGGTAACAATTCCTGGTTGGTTCACTGGCGAACCAAAACAGGGTGTTACAATAGAACACAAGGGTACCTTGATCCAAGTGTGCAATACCAAATCCGAAGTTCCAATCCCTCAACATGAAGAATCAGCCATGACAACTTAAAGTTGTCTTAATCAAAGCTTTCACCTCCCTCAATTCCTTCTCTGAAAATCCCCTCCAATGAAGTCATGTCCAACTGTCCACGAGTAGCCCTTTTAAGTCTAGCCAAACAAGTGTTTTGTTGTAATCCATCAATTCAGCCAAAGAGAAGCTAGTAGTATCCATTCCAACTCTTCTCACCACGTCTCCCACATCTCTAGCCAAATTTGAACTCTTCCATGATACCTCATGGTCGTGTGGTTGATCCCTTGGCTCGGGAAAGCTCACCAAGTTTCCCAAACCTTAGTAACGATCTAACTTGTAGGGCTTTGTCCTGGCTCCACTACAAATCCAATTCCAACTTGATGACCGTGTCCACCCTATCCATGTGTCCATTAAAACCTCATCCTTGAATCTTTGACCATGTACAAGTGTCCAAGTAAGGTCCACATTCACCAACACACAACTCGAGCAAGAATATCGGTAATTGCACTGGTACAGGATTTTTAGTACAACTAGGAAACTTTAAACAATTCCTAGTATCCATGTATCTGGTGCTCGGTCACGCATAGTGCTCTTGTGCAAGCGTCCCAGTAATGCTCGTTCACCCTTTCCTATTACTGTCGATAGTCAGTTTTCGATCCGCTCAATAGTAAACCTCACTCCGCCAAAATTCCACAAGCTATTGCCGATAGCCATGCTCGGACCTGATGTGTAACACCCCAATTCCGGTTAACCTAAGAATAAGATTAGAACTAATACGATCGAATCGAGTCATGCCTAAATTGACAAATCTACAAGATGTGAACGATAAACAATCCGAAACAACCCTCTTGGCATTTTGAGTATGGAAAACATTACTAACTATACTTGAAAATGCATCAAGCATAAATAAAAGAATAAAAAAAAACAATGGCGGATTGAGAACAATTATGTGTAGTAACTATCTAGTCTTCCACTAAAGCCGACCCAACACAAAGGAGCACAATACCTGCATATATGATAAGATAAACATCAACAACGAATGTCACTAGTCAAGAAAGTAACTAGTACAAATGGGAAAGTGGAAAACAATTTCCATGAGGAAGAAAAACTAAATATAATATGAGAACATTCAAAGGGCATCTACTGAGGAGTCATCAAGTTACAAACTCGATAGCATCCTTAACTATACTGATGTTATGCTACTCTTGGAAATAACTGGTCTTTGTTTGAGAAAAAGACACATAACCTAAGCCCTCTCCAAATATCCATATAATGCCTAGCTAAGAGCACAATGGTCAAGTACTCTTAGGCAGTCACCTTCAGTACCCTTTGAAACCACAAGTCTAGACATGCGTTGTACACAACAGTACCCATCTACTCCACGCCTCTTTGAGTGTGAGGAAGCTCAATGTGTAGAGATGTCATGATCCCTCGAGAATGGAACAACCAACTGTGACCTACGTATGTGCCCACTCACGATATGCGCAAGGTCAAATTCACTAACTCTTGTCTCACTAAAAATTCGGTGAAAGTTATATAAAAGGCTAGGAAGAGAATCATATAAGAAGGCAACATGAGGCGAAGCTAAGTTTGAAACAACACGAGGTATCTCATCCTCTAAGGAAGGAAAAAACAACTAAATGGTCGTGTTAAGTGGGGTCCAATAAAATAACCACTTAACATGTCCTACGATTTAGAAATCAAATCCACGATAGAGTAAAGTGGTAACTTTGAGACGGTTCCTAATGACTGTGGTCCAAGCTCCAAGTGTATCGGCATATCTATGGCTATCTCGGACTCCGGAACGTACATCGAAACCTCTACTAAGCACAAGACTAATAACTCTATATAATGTGTTGTCGTAACGTGTGCTCACATTAACAATAACATCACAAATAATATACAATGCAAGGGAAACAAATAAACAACGTCTGGCATGCAAAACGAGGCACGCGCAAGCAATAAACAAATAAATTAATAAAATAAGTCCAATAAATAAAAGAACAATACTAAAAATAATAGTGAACAAGTAACATAAAAAAGTAATAAATAAAAAAATAAGAATAAGACTGTAAATAACACTAAATAAATATTCGACTAAATACTAGTAAATATTATCACATACACAAGTAAATAAACATATAAATAAATAAAGAAATAATTCTATCAATAACTAAATAGCTAATAGCGACTAATCATAAATAATAACAATATAATTATCAACTTATGAGTACACAACTAAACACAAATAAATAATAAATAATCATATAAGCATTCATCACATACGACATTTATCTAAATAACAAGAAATAAAAAATAATGAATAAATAAAATATATAAAACAAATAAATAATAATGAAAAATAATCATAACATTAATATAAGCCAAATAATGTAAATGTTTATCTAAACTAATGTAGGCAATCTCGATTTATAAAAAATGATCGAAACATAGAAAATGTAAACTACAGCATGGCGGAGGCTACCACAGGTCGCGGTTGAGAGAGGGGAGGACAGGAAGTGTGATGGAGGCGGTGATGGATGGAGTCTAACTGTTGGCTAGCCGAAATACAACCTGAAAGTGCAGAAATGTTGTTGTGGTAGGTGGAGTAACCGGCAAACAATAGTCGGCGTGGCTGATCTCAAAATGTCGGTCCTCGAGTGGGGAATGTGTTTGGAGTGATGGTCCATGATGCTCGGTCGATGACTAGCCGCTGAGAGGGAAAACATCACCGGCGATAATTGTGGCCACAATGATGGTTGAGGGCGGTCTTAAAATCTCTGCCTCGACGAGGGGAAGCTATCTGGGTGGTTAGCCTCACCAGAGGTGGCTCGCCGATGCCAAAAAACTCCCCAAAATACGGTGGCTGAGGGGAGAAACTACGAACAAAATGCTGTCACTGAGTGACGGGTATGGGTCGAAAGCTGGCTGTGAGATGGTCACAATCGTACCGGTCAAGTGGC
>JAVDBV010085675.1:0-13132 GCA_032619315.1 Piper longum | reverse complement strand
ATAAGTGACTATATAGGCAATAATCGATGCAAAAAGTCTCAATGGGCTTCGAAATTCTAAACTCAATCAAATGAAAATTTGCGACTTAATCAAACTACACCCATAGGGGTAATTTGGTAATTCGAAATCCATAAGATGCATGCAAATGAGATATCCTGAAAATCCCAAACGAATACTTAACGCTCAAATGGCCTAGATCTAGCCATAAAACTGTGGCTAACACATAAAAAAAAACTATATTCCTCATGGATACACTGATAACTCATATTTTATTATAGCATAACTGAAGTTATCATCTACATGTCGGGTATACTCACCCACTATAACATGCTCATACGGTCATTTAGGCCCCATACTCATAGTTTGAAAGGTGGTCTCGCTTGAACTTACTTAAACTGACTCAAGACTAGTCTAAACTTGGTAAAACTACAAGTGGGTAAAATCCTAACTAAAAACTAGGGTTTTATAATAATACTAGATTATCATAGTTTAGACAGTTGAAATATTTTATATTTTATTACTATGAAAGTATTTTAAATAATTGTAATTTTCAACCAATTTAATATTGTTAGATTTATGGTATATATAATATAGTGAAAATTTAACAATATATTACCCATTTAACCAAAGATAAAATAACAAAATCTCAATTACATGACTAAAATTATATATATAAACTTAATTAATTAGTGATTTGGTTATGATATAAATCATTTACGGCGATTGACTTTACCCTCTTTTTACCGAATAAAAAGAGACGGATCAAATACGAAAACCAAATGTCATCATTGATCATAGAGCCAGGTAAGGGCAAAAATACACTCACGAATTATCGTTGTTCTCGATTTTGTAACAACAACAACAACACTAAAGAAAAAAAAAGGATCAAAATGAAAAAAAGAAAGAAAAAAAACTAATAAAGAAGAAAATGTTTTTCATGCATAGGAGTTTGAGTAGGCCTAAGCAATCGGTTGGTTTGGGTAAAACCAAACCGAACCGTAAACTAACCAAACCGAAATGGGCTTGTTTGGTTAACCAAAAAAGAACTGAATTATAATTTATAACCTAACCAATCGGTTTGGTTTTAACCAAATTTTGACCGAATAATACAAAACAATAACCAGCCACATGTTTTTATTTCCACAACATTACCAGTATATAATTGAATTTATAACTAACTCATTAATATTTTTATTATCAACCCATATATTTTTGCTCAAAATAATTGAAGATTTCTTAAAATATTTTTTTGCTCTAAATAATGGTGAATATTTTTGAAGGAATTATTACTAGTTTTATGATGCTCATCTAAAATGTTCAACTTTTTTTTAAAAAATAAGATATCAAATTATTTTGCAGCAAGATGGGGGGAAAATTATTCGTACTATTTTGATCCATGGTCTTTGAATTTGAAATTTGCACAAAATTTCCTCTTTTTTTAAAAACAAATAAGGTATTTTAATCAGTATTTAATAAAATATTTTATTAAATACTGTTTGAATAACTAAAGGTTTCATACCCAAGTTTGTAACTATCATATCCCTGGTCCGAAAAAAGTTTGCACCCAGCTGGTCTATCTTATTAACAAAGAAAATTCTTGGTATTCCATATTTATCTACTTCCCTCTAGATTGTTTCAGATTGTGGCTCAACACCAACTACACTATCAAATAAACATATAGTACCATCCAACACCCTCAAGGTTCGCTCCACTTCAAGTGTGAAATCTACATGACCAGGAGTATCAATCATGCTAATCCTATGATTGTTCCAAAAAGTGGTAGTTGCTGCAGATGTTATTGTAATGCCTCCCTTGCTCTTGTTCCATCCAATCCATTGTAGCAATTCCTTCATGCACCTTTCCTATTTTGTAATTTCTGCCCGTGTAGTAGAGAATCCTTTCAGTTGTCATCTTCCCGGCATCTATGTGTGTCATGATACCAATATTAAAGTAATTCGGTTCGGGTATTTAGTTCGGATATGGATTCCGAACCAAATAAACCATAACCAAATTAGAGTATTTCGGTTAAACCAAAATAAAACCGAAAACTGAATTAGACCCGAACCGAACTATTGAATAAAGTTTGGTTCGGTTGGGTCGGTCGGATAACCGAACCATGCTCAGGCCTAAGTTTGAGCGTGCAGCCCTTTCAAGAGACGTACATGAGTAGGAAGCTGACATATATTGATAAACTAGGATATGAATGCAACATTAATATATCATAAATGTGTCTAGGGTTATTCCAAGAATAGCATAGTTCAATTTGATCATAGTATGATTGTGCAAGGTCGCTAAAGATCATGTGGTTGCAAAGGCCGGTTGTCACAAATTGAGCTAGGCGGTTAATAAATAGTATTAGAGCTAACCCATGACTGTGTTAGATGAGACTAAATATGGGCTAAGCCGCTAGTTATAGATCAAAAGTGGATGTAGGCAAAGTTGTTAGCCATGAGCCAAAGGTAGAAATTATGAGGAGAGAATTCTTTTTAAGTTGGGTGGATTGTAAGACCGTTCAAGTTGGATAGATTGTAAGCCCCTTAACTTATTTACATCACCCGGATGAGCACAGTGCCAAGAGCCCAAAGACGCCAATGGAAAGCATAAAATTGGTGGCTTTCCTTAGGAGAAGCAAAAGAGCTTCAGAAACCAATGAAGCATACAAACAACTAGGCCTTGCTACAAGTACTAACATTAATACCTCCATCTAATTTCATATTTATGAATCTCTTTGAACCTTTTCTTTTCCAGTGAAAAATAAAATCTGCAAAGAACATCTACCACACATTTCACCCAAAGCTTTGTTAGAGCATTCAACAGGTGACAAGGATTGGTCACATGGTGATACCGGAACAAATTGAATGGAATTTTTTATTTGCGTAATGTGCTATACATTTGCATGGGTCACTATCATATTGTTGGATCGGAGCAGTGAATTCCTTCTTGTTACAAGTTACATTTCTTTGTGGTATCATATATTAATTGTAGTTGGACTTTGTCATTTTGTTTCATAATAACATGGTCATTTTATCTTGCTCCTCTGTTCTGGTTTTTCAAAAAGTTTTCTCGGTTAGTTTAATTATACTGCTTATAATATATTGCTTTGTTTAAGTAATAATTTTTTTATATACAAATTCTAAAATTAGTCTCATATCTAGGATATGATATGGAATGTGTTTATAAATCTTCAACTCGAGTTCACTATTTTAAATATATAGACTTATATATCAATTTGTACATACTTGGATCTCCCTTAGTCGAGCATATATAATTCGTCCCTAATATCTTATAAATGACAATGATTTTAATGGTTGGATATATTTTAGATGTTAATAGCCTAATTGTAAATAATCATTAGATTTACTGAGTTTACCAACAGTTCCATATTAAATAGAATGGATATAGTAAAGAACTTATTCACCACATAAGGAAAGAAGTGAAATTTCTGTCAATTTATCCAAACTAATTTTAAATATAAATAATAGCAGTAGAAGACTCTATGTAACGATTTATCAATTTAATTGAATATTATTTAAAAGATCTAGGTTATCAAAGATGAAATTATTATCAATTTATACAATGTAACTTTAAATATAAATAATAGTAGTAGAAGACTCTATGTAACAATTTATCAATTTAATTGAATATTATTTAAAAGATCTGGGTTATCAAAGAACATCTATTATATTTTACCTAAAGCTTTGTTAGAGCATTCAACAGGTAAAAATGATTGGTCGCATACTGGTATCATTGGGTTTGTCCAACATCGATTTTGGATGATATTGGTGATTTGTACATAAACTAACGGAAAAGTCTTATTCTCTTTTAAGAGAGCTGCAAGAAGCCTTAAGAGAGTTACAAGGCTCCTTGAGACAGTTGCAAGTCTCCTTTGGTTTGAGAGAGTTGCAAGTCTCCATTGGTTTAAGAGAGGTATATAACACCTACTGTAAGTCTTCTCCTTTGGCTTAAGAGAGACTTATAACACCTTTACAAGTATCCTTTCGTTATTACAACTTAGGATTAAGAGAGACTTGTGATATCTGGTGCAAGTCTCCTTTAGTTTAAGAGATGCCTTAAGAGAGTTGTAATATGACACATCTTTAAGTCTCTATTTGAAATTAAAAGAGGCATGTGATATCTACTGCAAATCTCGTTTGGTTATTACAATTTGAGTTCCTTTAATTATTACAATTTGGGATTAAGAAAGTTCTATGACACTTGCTACAATAGTCTCATTTTATTGTTAAAATTTGTGAGTAAAAGAGCCTATGTGACATTTTTTATTATTATAAATCCCTTTTGAGTGACTCCTACTACAATCTTCTTTAATTGTTAATTTTTTTTTGAGGCCCAAAGGGCCCAACATATACTAGAATAAATTGAATGAAACTCTACATGACTTATGCTATATATTTACATGGATTAATATCATCGGTGTATTTGTTTGATCAGCGTAGTGAATTACTTGTTATAAATTACATTTCTATGTGGTAACATAAAAGTAGTTGAACTTTGACAGTTTCTCTCATAACAATGTCATTATATCCTGCTTCGGTGCTGTCAAAAGTGTTCAACTCATGTTCAAGTTGCTCAGCTTTTGGACCACTTAAAGTCACCTGTTCAGGTTTTTCAAACAGTTTTTAGTTTACTTATACTGCTTATAATATATTGCTTTGCTTAAGTAATAAGTTTTCATATAAAAATTTTAAAATTAATCGTAAGTCTAGTATCTGCTAGGATATGATATGGAATATTAATAGGAGTGTTTACAAATCTTCAAATTGAGCTAATTATTTTAAATAGATGACTGACACATCGATTTGTACATACTGGGATATTTAAGTCGCCTCCAAGTTCTTATAACTGATAATGATTTTGATGGTTGATGTATTTTAGAGGCTGTAGGTCGATTGTAAATAATCATCCAATTTACTGAATTTATCAACCATTTCGAATAAAAAAAAGAATATAGTAAAGAAGTTATTCACCATGTAAGGAAAGAAGTGCAAATTCTATCAATTTATCCAAATTGACTTTAAATATAAACAATAACCGTGAAGACTCTATATAAGGATTTATTAATTTAATTGAGCATTATTTAATTATTTTGTATGTAAGTATAAAACTTACTTTTACCTTAATAATGCTCTTAAAAAATTTAATTGTAAAAAATTTACTTAGTTTAAAGTTTTTATCTACATACTTCCTTATTTGTGATACTAGATTATCATAGTTTAGATCGTTAGAACAGTTTATATTTATTAATGTAAAAATATTTTAAATAATTATAATTTTTAAAAAATTTAATATTGTTAAATTTATAATATATAATAGAGTGAAAATTTAACTATATGTTACCCAGAGATTGAAAGAGACCCAATAAGAGCAAATATGAAAACCAAATGTGGGCAAAAATAGAGCCATGAATTATTCTGCTTGACTTACCGTTTGACCGTGATTTTGTAGGAACAACAACAGAAAAAAATAAAGATCAAAATGGAAAAAATAGAAAAAAAGAGAAATAATAAAGAAGAAAACGTTTTTCATGCATAGAAGTCTCAGTCTGCAGTCCTTTCAAGAGATGTACGTGAGTAGTAGCCAATAAATAATGATTACTAGGATATGAAAGCGACATTAAATGTATGTTGGAAATGCGTCTAGGTTTAGTTCAAGAATAGCACATTCCAATGTGATCATAGTATGATTGCTCACGGCAAGTGAAAGATGTTACCCTGTTTGCATGGGTGGAGTTACCAACTTACCATACTGGGAAAATATTGAAGAGCCCCAACTCTATAAATTTAATTATTACCCAGCACCCAACTAGAACAACAGTACAAATTTTATTGCCACATAAATACTTCTATATTTGAATCATTGACATGAAGCATGCATACGAAAAAAAATAAAGAAGTGAACCGGATTTATTTTTGTGAGAGAATGGTTGAAGAGGACATGCAAGGAATTTAAAAGCTTGGTTGCTCTGTCACAGATGCTTCTTGAAATAAGTTTCTGACAACTAAGCTTCCCCACAAGATATATTTTCTCTTAAATAATAGTAAAGGGAAAAAAAAAGAGGTGGTGGGTTACTTAGTAAAAACCTCGGGTAATATCATGGTCTCTCATTTTAGTGGTCATTATAATTATATTAAATATAAGTAGGAATTGATTTCTATAATATTGTAATTATCTTCAACTGAAAGCTGTAAAAGAATGAGGATGGGAGATCTCTCTGCTACCAATCATTTTAAATAGGAATTGATATGTACAAAATAGTCCCAAATATAAATTGGTTTATACCTGTACTGTGTAAATATAAATTAATTTGTGATAATGGCGAACATGCCCCAAACATAAATTTATTTGCTATTAATACTGCCTCAACATTCATAACTACAAAGAAAACATTTCATAAAAAACACAATAAGATTTATGGGCTGAACATGTATCACAACAAACCCTTTTCAAAACGGACAATAATCTCCACAAAAAAAAAAAAATTATGCCAGTGACCATAAACGAGCCTGCCCATGAACCACCCTATAAACCAACCCGATCCTACTTTTCTGTAAATTGGGCTCCACCCAAACTGACCCATACTCTTTTATTTTTCACATCTCAACTCAAATCCATATTCAAGGGTATTATTTACTTTAAATTAAAAATACTATTAAATTGTAAAATTGTGAGAAAACACAATTTTACTCTATAGCATGTAACTCAAATCCATATTCAAGGGTCATTCATGTCTACTAAATATACATGCAAAATATCCATAGCATGTAATGTTATAAATGAATAAAACAAGAATGCCGTAACTCAAATTAATTAAAGCAATTAAAAATATATTAACTTTTACACTTATTGAAAAAATAATTTTGCTCCAAATTTTTTAAAAATAGTTCAACCTGATATTCATGGATATCAGCTCATATTAAATCTAATTAAATATCTCAAGTTTATGTTTTTTTCAAAATAAATAAAATTATTCGATATCTAATATAAAGAGTTTCTTTTATTTTTATTTTTATTTTTTAAGTTGACATGAGATAATCAACACAATCTACGAGTAGATAAATGCCCATTAACAACCGCATGGTCGCTAAAGATGGGTGCAGTTGCAAAATTAGTGGGTCGTCACAAATTGAACTTGGTTTTTAACCGATGGTATTAGAGCTAACCCAGGATACTATTAGACGGGATTTGACGTGGCCTTGCTACTTCAAAGAAAATTTACCGCATTTCACCTAAACCTTTGTTGGAGCATATAACAAGTGATATGGATTGGTAATATGTTGGTACCAGAACAAATTGAACGGAATTTCTTCTTTACATGATATATGCGACATATTTGCATCGATCAATATCGTCTTGTTGGATCGGAGCAGTTAATTACTTGTTCAACGCTACAGTTTCTATGTGGTAACATATATGTTAACAGTAGTTGGACTTGACAGTTTGTCTCATAATAATTTCAAAAGGTTTTCTTGGTTAGTCTACTTATACTGCTAATAATATATTGCTTTGTTTAAGTAATAATTTTTCATATACAAATTCTAATATTTGTCCCATATCTAGTATCTGCTATGATATGATATGGACTATTAATATGGGTGTTTATAAATCTTCAACAGAGTTCAATATTTTAAATAAATGACTTACACATCGATTTGTCCATACTTGGATCTCCCTCATTTGAGTATACATACTTCGTCCTCAATACTTTATAAATGACAATGATTTTGTTGGTCGGATGTACTTTAGACACTAATCGATTGTAAATAATCATCCGATTTACTGAGTTTGCCAAGTGTTCTGAATTAAATATAACAGATATAGTAAAGAACTTATTCACCACATAGAAAAAGAAGTGAAATTTCCCGTCAATTTATCAACGTAATTAAATATTATTTAAAAGATCTGGGTTGTAAAAAAACATCTACCGCATTTCACATAAAGTTTTGTTGCAGCATTCAACAGCTAACATGGATTGGTCACATGTTGGTATCAGAAAAAATTGAATGAAATTTATTCTCCGTATGATGTATGCCATATATTTGCATGGATCAATATCATTTCTTGCTGGATCGGGGTAGTGAATTACTGGCTGTTAGAAGTGACATTTCTATATCGTAGCTTATATGTTAGTAGTAGTTAAACTTTTAACAGTTCGTTATATCTTGCTCCTCTGCCGTGTCGAAAGTATTCAATTCTTGTGCGCTTTTGGACCACTTAAAATAACATGTTCTGGCTTTTTAAACAGTTTTCTTTGTTAGTTTACTTGTACTGATCATAATATATTGCTTTTTTTAAGTAATAATTTTTTAATATAAAAATTTTAAAATTAGTCCTAAGTTTAGTATCTGCTAGGATATGATATGGATTATTAATAGGGGTATTTATAAATCTTCAACTCGAGTTAACTATTTAAAATAGATAACTTACGCATCAATTTGTACATACTTGGATCTCCTCGTTTGAGCATATATAATTCGTCCCCAAGATATTATAAATGACATTGATTTTGATGGTCGATGAATTTTAGGCGCTAATAGGCTGATTGTAAATAATCATCCGATTTACTGAGTTTACCAACTTTTTCAAATCAAATAGAAAAGAACTTATTTACCATGGAAGGAAAAAAGTGAAAATTTGGTCAATTTATCCAAATTAACTTTAAATATGAACAATATCAGTAGAGGCTCTATATCGATTTACCAATTAATTGAATATAATTTAATTATTTTATATGCAAGTATAAAATTTATTTTTACCTTAACATTAACCTTGAAATTTTTAATTGAAAAAATTAGTTAGTTTAAATATTTTTTCTACATAGTTCTTGATTTTAATACTAAATTATCATAGTTTGGAATGTTGGAATATTTTATATTTTGTTAATGCGAAAGAATTTTAGATAATTGTAATTTTTAACCAATTTAATATGGTTAGGTTTATAATATATATTACCCATTTAACCAAAGCCAAAATAACAAAAAACTCAATTGCATATTAAAACTTTATACATATACTTAATTAGTTAATGATTTGGTTATGACATATAAATCGTTTCCCGTGATTGATTTTAACCATCTTTTTACCTGATAAAAGGAGACGGATCAATGAGTGCAAATACGAAAACCAAATTTCATCATTTATCATAGAGGCAGGTGAGGGCAAAAATAGTAGGGGTGCAAACCTACTCGCGAGTTTTTTGCGTTCGGCTTGGCTCGGCTCGTGCTCGTTAATTTTGTACTCGAAAAAATACTCGACTCGAAATGGATAAGCTCGTTGAACAACGAATAGAGCTTAAGCAAAGGAGTATTCTGCTTGACTCGGCTTGAAACTCGAACTCGATTTGTTTAAACTCGAAAAAATGTTCGGCTCGGCTCGTCTCATAAATATTATTAAGGTCACATTGAACTTATATGGTGTTCAAAATTTTTTTTGATCCTGTATAAGGTGAGCACATAAACATTCGCTAGGCTCGATTTCGGCTGAAGCTCGGTTCAAACTCGATTCGAACCAAACTCGAATACCATAAATTTTGGGTAGGCTCGGCTCGGCTCAGCTCGTTTACATTAAAACTCGGTTTGGCTAATTTTATAACGAGCTAAACTCAAACACACCCTTGCTCAATTCGGCTCGACTCATTTGCACCACTAAAAAATAGAGCCATGAATTATCTTACTTAACTTAACGTTGTCCTTGATTTTGTAGCAAAGACAACAGGGGAAAAAAAAGATCAAAATGAAAAAAAAAAGGGAAAAATCATAAAGAAGGAAACGTTTCCATGCATAGGAGTCTGAGCGTGCAGTCCTTTCAAGTGATGTACATGAGTAGATAGCTGACAAATATTGATAACCAGGATATGAATGCAACATTAATTTATGTTGGAAATGCGTTTCGGTTTAGTTCAAGGATAGGACATTTCAATTTGATCATAGTACGATTATGCAGCGGCAAGTGGAAGACGTCACCCTGTTTGCATGGGTAGAGTTACCAACTTACCATACTGGGACAATATTGAAGAGCCCCAACTCTATAAATTTAATTATTACCAGCACCCAACTAGAACAACAGTACAAATTTTATTGCCACATAAATACTTCTATATTTGAATCATTGGCATGAAGCATGCATACGAAAAAAAACAATGAAGTGAACCGGATTTATTTTTGTGAGAGAATGGTTGAAGAGAACATGGCAAGGAATTATAAAAGCTTCGTTGTTCTGTAACAGATGCTTCTTGAAATAAGTTTCTGACAACTAAGCTTTCCCACAATATATATTTTCTCTTAAATAATAGTAAAGGGGAAAAAAAGACATTAGAAAAAAAAGAAAAGAAGAAATCAACGTTGTGGTAGTCGTTTAAAGCTTAATTTTGGCATAGTGCATTCATATAAGTTTCTGGTAAATATAACTTTTTGGGAGTAAATGGGCAGGTTTAAGTAAGAAAATATATTGAGCCATCTTCAAGTTTAAAGTCCCAATATTTCTCCTTTATTTAGCCTAAGCCTTTTACCCTAAACTTTAAATACTTAAGTACCCTAAACTTTACCTTCCTCGTGGGCATATCCCATTTGTTTGGGACGCTCTCTCTTTGAATAACAGCTTGAGTTGTTTTTTGATTCGAAGTAACATCATATAATCATGAATTAGTTTTGTAATTTTTTTTCTAAGCAAACAATAATCATATAACGTCCATATAACCATATAATTTTACATTTTAAAAGGTTTACTTAAACTATATTTAAAAACGATATAAAGCCCACTTAGCAATCATACCTTGCCTCTCTACTTTATTTGTTGGCCTCACTAATTTTAGAGGCTTACCAATACAACCTTTCATCCGATAACCATATAGTGTGTTTATAAATATTAGGATGTATTGGTATTAAAATGCACCATTCGGATTCAATAGTATTTTATTATAATTTTACTATTCAATGATATTTTTCATTTTAAAGGATGAGTCTGTGTTTAGAATTTGATGAATAAAAAATTACGGGCCGGTGTGGATTAAGAATTACCGGAAAAAAAGAGGTGGTGGGTTGCTTTATGGGTTGGTTGTGATGGAGACTTACTAAAAACCTCGGGTAATATCATGGTCCCTCATTTTAGTGCCTCAACATTCATAACTACAAAGAAAACATTTCATAAAAAACACAATAAGATTTATGGGCTGAACATGTATCACAATAAACCCTTTTTAAAACGGACAATAATCTCCACAAAAAAAAAAATTATGCCAGTGACCATAAACGAGCCTGCCCATGAACCACCCTATAAACCAACCCGATCCTACTTTTCTGTAAATTGGACTCCACCCAAACTGACCCATACTCTTTTATTTTTCACATCTCAACTCAAATCCATATTCAAGGGTATTATTCACTTTAAATTAAAAATACTATTAAATTGTAAAATTGTGAGAAAACACAATTTTACTCTAGTAGTTAAACTCTACTAATTAAAGTAAATAGACTAATGAAAAGACTGTTACATCGGGTTTACTATAGCACTTACAATGGCTAATCCAATTCCCTAATTTAGATAGAATAGAGAGTATATTAGATAATTGCTACCATGCGGTTGCTAATGGGCATTTATCTACTTGTAGATTGTGTTGATTATCTCATGTCAACTTAAAAAATAAAAATAAAAATAAAAGTAATGTGGATAAATGAATAAAACAAGAATGCCGTAACTCAAATTAATTAAAGCAATTAAAAATATATTAACTTTTACACTTATTGAAAAAATAATTTTGCCCCAATTTTTTTAAAAATAGTTCAACCTGATATTCATGGATATCAGCTCATATTAAATCTAATTAAATATCTCAAGTTTAAGTTTTTTTCAAAATAAATAAAATTATTCAATATCTAATATAAAGAGTTTCTTTTATTTTTATTTTTATTTTTTAAGTTGACATGAGATAATCAACACAATCTACGAGTAGATAAATGCCCATTAACAACCGCATGGTCGCTAAAGATGGGTGCAGTTGCAAAATTAGTGGGTCGTCACAAATTAAACTTGGTTGTTAACTGATAGTTTTAGTGCCAACCCAGGATACTATTAGACGGGACTAGACGTGGCCTTGCTACTTCAAAGAAAATTTACCACATTTCACTTAAACCTTTGTTGGAGCATATAACAAGTGATACGGATTGGTAATATGTTGGTATCAGAACAAATTGAATGGAATTTCTTCTTTACATGATATATGCGATATAATTGCATCGATCAATATCGTCTTGTTGGATCGGAGCGGTTAATTACTTGTTCAACGCTACAGTTCTATGTCGTAACATATATGTTAACAGTAGTTGGACTTTGACAGTTTGTCTCATAATAATTTCAAAAGGTTTTCTTGGTTAGTCTACTTATACTGCTAATAATATATTGCTTTGTTTAATTAATAATTTTTCATATGCAAATTCTAATATTTGTCCCATGTCTAGTTTCTGCTATGATATTATATGGACTATTAATATGGGTGTTTATAAATCTTCAACTGAGTTCAATATTTTAAATAAATGACTTACACATCGATTTGTCCATACTTGGATCTCCCTCATTTGAGTATACATACTTCGTCCTCAATACTTTATAAATGACAATGATTTAGTTGGTCGGGTGTACTTTAGACACTAATCGATTATAAATAATCATATTTACTGAGATTACCAAGTGTTCCGAATTAAATAGAACAGATATAGTAAAGAACTTATTCACCACATAGAAAAAGAAGTGAAATTTCCCATCAATTTATCAACGTAATTATATATTATTTAAAAGATCTGGGTTGTAAAAAAACATCTACCGAATTTCACATAAAGTTTTGTTGCAGCATTCAACAGCTAACATGGATTGGTCACATGCAAAGTTGTACGAATCGGCCGATTTTAAGCAGAATCGGTCAATTTAAATCGGATCGGCAGCGAGCTAATCTAATTTTACGGCCGAATCGGTCGGCCCAAATCGGCACCCAAATCGGTCGAGTTACCCTGATTCCGACTGAGTTAAATCAAAGTCGGAATCGGGGTAAATCGGCGGGAATCGGTTTTTTGGTAAATTACTAACGGGGGGAGGCAGGGTGCGGTGGGGCTGGGCGGGGCGGGGCGGG